>JAWDJV010009924.1:0-13683 GCA_033119285.1 Teratosphaeriaceae sp. CCFEE 6253
GCCGCGCCGGCTATTCTGAGGGATCGGCGCTGCGGCCTGCAGATTTGCGCCGAAGCGAAACGCCCCGACACGCTTGAAACCCTGGCGACGCCGGTGGTGGCCGGTCCTCGGCGGCCGATGCCGACGGCCTGCCCCCCGGCCTGTGCGGGCGAACGTGGAGGGGATCTGCAGATAAGCATGACTCGGGGAGAACGATTGCCGAGCCGGAGGTGTCGCCGCCCTCGCCGGTTACATGTACCTCTCCTTACCTAATGAGCCGAGCCGGTACAGTCAGCCGTGTGTGGACATCAGGTCGCGAAGCGTTATTAATAATTGTTTACTACGCGCAGTGGTAGATGCATGCGGTGGCGCAGGTCTTGCAAGCGTAGCAGATTCCATCTTCATCAAAGTATTGGTCTAGCATTCACAGCAAGTACAGCGCAAAGAGCATCAGCAACCCAAGACCAACCGCCAACCGCCAACGACCAACTGTAGAGGACGCAGCCGACTTCGAGCCGGTCGTTCCAGCACCCGCAACAGTAACACCAGACCCCGGAACCGGCGCAGGCGTGATCGTGGGGATCTGTGACAGCGCCACAGTCCGTGTGCCGCCCACCACTAGACCACCCGGATAGTCGCTGACGAGAACCCTGTCGACGGTCATGGCCGCGCCCCCCGAAGACAGCGTGGTGCCGTCGATGATGACGAACGAAGCGCCCGCGGGCTGCACCGCGGTGTAGATATGCCCACTTATAGTCACAACCGCCTCCGATGCGGACGCAGTCGCGATTGGCGTCCAGGGCACCGTCCCCGTACCCCCGATGACTGATCCATCGAGCCCATCGCTGACCAGGACCCCGTCGATAGTCACGGCATGACCACTCAGGGAGATCGTCGTGCCGTCGACAATGGCATAGCTTGCCCCTGGAGGCTCTACCGCGGTGACCGTGTGGCCGGACAGTGTGAGTTCCGCTTCGTTTCCCAGCGCGCCGACAGCAGTGGCGACGGCGGTCAAGAAGGCCACGGTCTGCGATGCACCCACGACCAGTCCCTCAGCCGCGTCACTCACGACGACGCCGTGGATGGTCGCCGCCGGACCACCAGCACTCAGCGTCGTGCCATCAATCACCACGTAGCCCGCGGAGTTGTCGATGGCGGTGAAGACCGTTCCGCTGAGTGTCACGACAGCCTCCTCCGTCGTGCCAGGTGTCCGGAAAGCAGCGGAAGGTACCGTCTGCGTTCCACCGATGACGAGTCCAGCGGTATTGACTGACAGCACCGTCCCATCGATAGTGAGTGCCGACCCGCCTGGTTGCAGCATAGTGCCGTCCACGACGAGATCAGACGCCAAGCCGTCCGCCTTGGTGACTGCGAGAGTGTGGGAGCCAATCGTCACGACAGCCTGCGGATCACCGCCGGCCGCCACCGTAGCCTGAGCGAGCAAAGGCACCGTCTGCGAGCCGTCAGCGACGACGAACGCGGACCCGCCGGCGGGCTCGACGCTCAGCGTGACGCCGGCCACGGTAGCCCGCCCGTTGCTGCCCAAAATTGCGGTCGACGAGCCGTCTACGACCAGAGTTTGACCGCCGACTTGCTCGAGGGTCAGCGTCTGGGAGTTGGCGGTGACCGTGCCCAGCACCGCGGGAGTGGCAGCGATCACGACGGACCCGTCGGCAAGTAGTCCGGACGCCGCCAGGGACACCGTAACTCCCTGTATAGTCGCTGCTGAGCCCCCGAGAGTGAGGGATGTCCCGTCAACGACTACGACGCTGGGATCGCTGGAATCCGCGGGCGCTGTCAAGGTGTGTCCGTCCATAGTGAGCGTCGTGCTCAGGCCGCCATCGCCTGTCGAGCTTCCAGCGGTGGGTATGGCAATGGTACTCGCCGGCTGGGTCCCGCTCCCGCCGACCACGATCGAGCCGCTGGCAACGGATACGAGCGTACCGCTGATCGTGGACGTCTGTCCCTGCGTCAATGTCTGCCCATCAACCACGACCGCGCTCGGATCCGACGGATCAGCGGAGAGAATCTGGCCGCCGACGGTCGCCACCACGCCCAAGCCACCAGCACTCGAGCTCGGGGCGACCGTGGCCGCGCCGCTCCCGGTCCCAATGACACCCCCCCCGGACGTCGGCGCGCCGATGACCTGCCCCCCCAGCGTCGTGCTCGAGCCCGGCGCCAGCGTCACTGTACTCCCGCCGTGCGCAACCACCACCCCTGACGACCCCGCCGATGGAGCCGGGACGACGGTGAACGCCGACGAGCCCACAGACACGACCGAGGTCCTGCCGCCGCTCGTCGGACTACCCGGTGATGCGCTCCCCGGCGCCACGGTCGTCGCACCGCCACCAGTTCCTATCACGGCGCCGCCGGAAGAAGGCGCAGAGACGGCTTGCCTGCCGATGGATGTCGCTTGTCCCGGCGGGAGTGTGGCGCTGGAGCCCCCGGACCCGACCACGATGACGGAGGAGCCCCTCACAGCTGTGGTCGGGCCGACGGTGAAGGCCGAGGAGCCTATCGTGGCGATCGCGGTGCCGCCATTGCCAGAGTCGCCGCCTGAGCCGGAGCCTAAGCCACCGGGATCGCCTTGGCCGCCAGTACCGCCCGCAGGGGGCGTGGAGCTTGCCGCCGTTTCCGAATTGTTGATCACGGAGATGATGATCACCCCGGGGTCCGCCGAGCTGGTCTGAGCGCCGCCGCCTGATCCACCTTGCGACTGGCCTTGTGAGGCACCACTCCCACCACCGTCCGCGCTCGAACCCGCGCCGCCTGTCGTCGGCGATGCTGCTCCGCCATTGCCGGTGTTTTGTCCGTTGCCGTCGCCTCCTCCAGCGCTGCTGCCACTGTCCTGCGAGGTCGGTGATGCGCCGCTGCCTCCACCATTGCCGCTGCTTTGACCACCAGATGAGCCTTGATCCGCCCCACTAGTCCCTGCAGCCGTGGTCGTTGCGCCACCATTTGCTCCACCTGGTCCGCCCGAGGAAGCCGGGTCACCTCCACTACCTCCGCCATTGCCCTGAGAAGTCGCGGACGAGCCTGCACCACCTCCAGCGTTGCTGGAGTGCACGCCTGTGGAGCCTCCGCCCCCTCCACCTCCCGCCTGAGACGTAGGTGACGCTCCATCTCCTCCACCCTGAGGTTGCTCCGCGGTCGACGAGCCCTGGCTACCGCTCTCGGCCGGTACAGGAGTCGTGATCGGCGCTGCCGTCGTAGACGCCGGTGGGTCCGGTGTCTGAACTGGAGAGGCCGTGGTCGTCGTGATCGATTGCCCGGGCACCGTCGGAGCTGCAGCGGTAGAGACTGGCTGCAGTGCTTTCGGAGGGCTGGACGCGAGCGTCAGCGAAGGTCGAGTCTGGAAGACAAACTGGCACTGTCGACGTACTCCCATAGACCCTTCAAGCCCAGCAGGCATTGTGACCACGCGGGATCCAAAGCCCTGAGCTCGGGCGGCACAGCAAGCACTGGGAAGTAATGCCTGCGTGGACAGATCAGCACTGGCTTGCCACGTCTGGAACCGTGTTTCCCGCTCACGCATCGTAGATGACACTGTCGTCCCTATCGCACACTTGCTCGTGCACGAGCTCGCCATTTAGCTGATTAGGCGGCTGCAGCTCCTTCAGGTGACCGCTCTGGTCACACTGCGCCTGGGCGAAGTAGGCGCTTACGGGGACCGGCCCACTGAGGTCGGCGAAGTTGAAGGGGTAGGCGCGGTTGTCGATGAAGTAGTGGTAGCCGGACATGCTGTACACGTTCGACGACGCGACGGGGACGACGCTGTTCCTATAGACTTGGCCCAGCGTGCCGCAGGAGTTGCTGGCGTAGACGTTCTCGTAGGAGATGTAGGCTCGGTCCTGGTAGAAGGTCGTGCCTGCGGAGACGATGTATGGTCCTACGTGGGATTGTCAGTATCGACTCGCTCCGAGCTGACGAGAGAGACGGACCTGAGGGTGCCGCGGTAGTCAGCTCGAAGGGGTAGTAGGAACACGGTGCCGTGGCCTGGCCAATGGAGTTCGTCTGGTCTCCGGGTATTGTCGTTCCAAAAGGGCAGACCCTGGAAGAAGCGGGTGCGGTCGCACACATGTCCCGAGATATGTTCTGCGTAACGGGGAAGTACCTGGGATCGATCAATGTCAGCGGTGCGGCCGGCTCGCACGAAAGCCGTGCTAGATCCCAGAGACGTACAGCAGCTGCACATTGCCGCCACCAATCGTACACGCCCCACAATAGTCCGCTGATGCCGCGGCGCCCGTGACGGTACACAGGGGCTCGTCCACGCCCGTATAGTCCGGCACTATCCAGTTAGGGTTGCCAGATTGCGCCGACATCGCAGAGCTGTAGGCGCTCGACGACGCAGACTGATCGACCGCATATTGCTTCTGCATACTCACGCAATCGGACTGAGCGATGTGACAGGAAGGCTGCGGGAGGAAGGTGGATCAAGTCGAATACACCCGGCTGCTGAAGAACTCCGTCGTCGCAGTCGGGGTGAGGTCCCCGATGATCCGGCTGTGACCGTCGCAGAGAGTGGTGAGGGAGGCGGTGTACAGCGTTGCGGTCATCGTCTTGTCGAAGAAGCCGCCGTTGAGATGTCGACACTGCCGGAGTATACGGCCCATTCGTTGTTACAAGCCCAGTCGTAGCTCGAGCCTATATTGCAAGGTCAGCACCCACACTTCGGTCCTGCCAGACTCGAGCATCTCTAGCGACCCACCATTGCCAGCCGCAGGCATAGTCCAAGGTGAGGACACGCTGCTCGTGACCGGACCAGTTCCAATGGTGCCGCTGCCAGTGGCAAAGATGCCGGTGGAGTTCCCATTACCGGAGTTTTGGAAGCCTTGCGAGGGCATGCTGAAAGCTGTCGGCGCTGTCGAAGATCGGCCTCCAGTACCACTCGCCGAGATTGTCTCATTTGAAGCGCCGTTGGGATATGCCCCGTACGTGCCCGTCGCTGTACCTGCTACCGCAGATGTTGTATTGCCCGCATTGTAACTGTATGAGTCGCTGGCATTCACACCTATGCTGCCGGATCCATGGGAGTATGATGAGTAGCCCGTTGCGCCAGTGCTCAGACTGTAGAGTGTCGATACTGTGGAGTAGAAGACCGTCACATTCCGAGTCGAGCTGTTGGTAATATAGCCACTCGCGGAGGGCGGAAATGGCGTTGGTGCTGTACTTGATGACCCATTGTACGATCCGATGCCCGACGGGTACTCGGTTCCGCCGGGATTGGCTGAGCTGCTGGCACTAGTACCGGATACGTACAAGGTGGTGATCGAGCTCGTTGTTGGCACCGAAGTCGATGACGAAGTAGAGATCGAGACGTTCTCGCTGGCGCCGTAGCCGATGCCCGAGCGAATGTAGGCGCCTAGACCCGAGCTGCTGGGACTGCTTGAGGAAGCTGCATCTTTACTTAGTGTCTCGGAGAGTGATGTGTAGAGCTCGCTGCTCGTGGTGACATTCGCGGCGGCGGATGTCAACGGGTGTGGGGTGTACGTGGCGTTGCTGTGAGAAGCGGAGAGTGGTCGATCGCTCATCGACGTCTCGTCAAGGCTGCTGAAGCTCCCTGAGCGCGACGTATGCAGCTCACTGGTCGTCGAAGAGCCCGTACTTGTCGATACCGTGGAAACAGAAGGGTATTGGTAGGTCCCGTTCGGTGCGCTCGAACTCGCTCCTGACACCAGCCGTCAGTCTGGCTCCAGCATAGCTCTTTGAGAGTGCTTCGGTTCTCACCAACAGCCGTAGCACCAATCTCATCTACCAACGCCAGCAATGCCACAACACACCAAAGTAGCGACTGTGCCATCGCGCTGCAAATGAGCGTGATCTGAAGAGAGAGCCGTAGACAGGCTACAAAGCGTACGCAGTATGAGGAGATATTGGGAAAGGGGAATTATGGTACGTGACATTCTCCATTCGATGTCGAATGGCAATCACACCCCAGCGGACGGAACCGCTTGGCAGCTTATGATGGACAGGGTGCAATCCCACTTTCAGCTGTGTACGGCCATGCGGTATGAATAGAGTCGCTATGTCATCTTCTCGACCCGAGAGATGTTCCAGGTTGGCGCAGCTTCGAGGGTGGCCGCTCGGCGCTCAGGACGTTGACAGGGATGCCACTGCCTGATGAGAAGGCTTGCCGGGGATGGAACGGTCCGCAGTTTGTAGATCTGACACCACAATGGGACGGCGGTCAGCCGCTCCACATCGTATTCGTTGCCTCCGGAAATGCCCATCCGGCATTTTTTCGGCATCTGCGTGGGCTGTTGTGCAGTGACTGGGCTCGTCAAGCCTCACGGAAGGTCGTATCGCCTACGGACAACGAGCTCACCGAAGCCATCTTGGACCTTGCTCTCCGAATTAACGCATAGATCGCACGAGCTGTACTGAGGCGCTGAGTGACAACGTCGACTTGGAGCCATTGGTCCAGGTACGCTTCAGCCGCTGTGCACTTGTCCCGTCAAACGGCCCAACTGCTGTGTATGGAAGTCTGACATGGCGTCTGACAGGAACGGGGCCTAGGCGCATATCATGGCTCCAGCCCAACAACAGCCGGGAAGTTCATCGGATGATGCTCCCAGAGAGCCGTCGATCGTCGTTTGGTGATTGCGCTCGAAGCACAGCAGAACGATGAGTCGGTGGCATCTCGAAGAGGCCGGTGACCTCCTCAGCCAGCACAGTCGTCGGACTGCGCCAGCTCTAAAGTCGGGATGATGAACGTCCTGCGCGACAAGAGCCACGACCTTTGCCGAACAATCATTCGTAGGGCACGCTCAGGGCAAGGTTGTGTAGTGCAGACAAGGCGTCAGGAACAAGAAGCTTAGTTCCCGGTGCCGCCTCCTGACCCCTGTTTCCTGAGCACCATTGTCCCGATCCGGTCGCGCTCGGCCGTGACCATGCGTGTCAGCATGGTCATGGCTGTGCTGCCATGGCATTTATGAGTATGGCAAGGATCTCCAGAGGTCAGTCACAACGAGAGTGACAAACCCTACCGCGGCACGACCCACTGCCTTCCACCGGACGAGGTTTGCAAGTACTGTGCTGTACATGTACTGCCGACGAGAGGTGAAGTTGTAACGGGTCTTGGCGTGTCGCGGGAGGTCCCGCATTCTCCCGCGTGGATGGCACGTGGGTGGGAGACCTTCGCACATGTAGGCACGATGACGACGTTATTGGGCGGCTCATCTTCTATGAGGCAAGGTACCCAGGAATGCACTCCGTTCGCTAAGTCCGCACGATGTACCCTCCAAGCCCCCCACCACCACCGCCGTATCACGAACACGAAGCCACACGCTCACCTCCTCACGCCTTCCGCCGACTCCGGGCACTCCTCCGCGTCGTCGTGCCCGTGACCTCAATACTCTGATGCCCGTCCGCATACAACCCCCGGGCGACCTCCACCCCGTCCTTCCCACCCTTCTCCATCGCCTTCTCCGCCTTGACTCGCGCGGCATTCACACTCCCCTTCCCCTGCCCATGCAAGCCCGCGATCCTGTCCCGCTCCTCCTTGCTCAACGGCTCATAGTGCACGACGTCCGCACCGATGCCCTTGGTGCCCCACGGCGGATCGAAGCGCTTGCGGATCGTGGCGACCATCTTGTAGAACCACCAGATGTTCAGCGCGTTGAGCGTCAAGTTCGACGCAAGGTAGATGGCGGGCAGCCAGAGCGGGAAGTAGAGGTCACCCATGAACGCCGTCTCCTGCGCCTTGGCATCGTAGTACAAGGACCGATCGCCACTCATCTTCGTCCGCGCGTAGCTGTCGTGCGCGCTTGCCGCGTCCGTGGCATTGAAGGCCAGGTACTGGGCGAGTCTCGAAGGATCATTGTGGCCGGCGGCATAGGCCATGTACAGATCGTTGAACGTGTGGAAGCTGCTGTACAGACCCCAGACTATCCGCGCGCAGAAGAAGGAGCCTGTCAGGAATGCGCCGTTGATGGCCTGGATGGAGGAGCCGGTGAGGTCGAGTTTGTCGCAGAACCAGTGGATGTTCAGGAAGGGGGAGGAGAGCTCGTAAAGGAGGAAGGCCGGGCAGTAGAAGTAGCAGAAGGGTCGCTGTGCGACCACCTGGTCAGCATATCAGACTGCAACAGCGTTGGCGTGTACTGACGTAGCCCAGCGAGAAGACCGACACAGCGCTCACGGCATGCGCCAGCATCCCCCACCCGAAAATCCCCACATATACACTACACATGATCAAATCCCACAGGAAGTATCCCAGCGCGAAGCTCTGACAGAGCCCCGTCAGACCAGTGTAGCCCCAGATCCTCTTCTCCCACGCCCCTGACGCCAACCACCCCTGCCGCTCCTCGTCCGCGAACAAAATGAACAAGGACAACGTGCATATCACACACGCCTGGACGAACGAGACGACGTGGACATTCCAGTTGATCTTCGTCCGGGTCGTGAAAGCGCGATACCGGGCGCCGCAGAAGTAGTTGGAGAGCGCGGGGGAGATGATGGTGCCGATGGTGGTGTAAAGGGCGAAGGCGAAGAGGACCTCGTGCGCGTGGAGCGGGAGGGTGGAGAGGGAGAAGTAGTCGGCGAGGGGTTTGACGGCGGCGACGAGAGCCGCCGGGGGCGCAATCGGGAAAGGGTCGCGCATCGTGATCGCGTGATGGTGGGCAGTGGGGTGGGAGTGAGGCGTCGTTGGGGCTTGAGGAAATGTGGAGAGGTGGAACGCCGCCAGCCCGCAGACAGATAGGCTTGGCAGATCTTTGCGCGATCGCTAGCGTTGATCTGATGGACAGCAAAATGGGGGATTTCCTGGCGAATCGACGACGTCCTTCGATAACCAAGCAATATCCTCGCTAGCGGCAACACAAAATTTCATTCATCAAGCCAGACGTCCATCAACGAAGTCAAGTACGTGCAGACACCAACAGCTATCCAGTCACGATCCTGTCCCCAACTCCAGACGCCTCGCTATGGATCCCGCTTGACGGTCAAGTAAAAGCGGTATCCCAGGTGCCCATGTCGTGTCCATCCAGCAGTCATACTCTCAACTGCTTTTCAAATGCCCACCACTCCCCCCGAATCTTCCCGCGCCAGCAAATCGTACACTCTTTGACGTGGTCCCTAGCACGGACCTACCCATGACACTCGCCCTGAGCGCCGGTGCAGGAGTCGCCGCCCCAGTCCCACGCGGCCCAAATCCGCCAGCTCTTAACTTCCGCGCAAAAGGCGTCACTTGAGGCGTCAGCGCTCCATCGCCCTCAGCATCCAGCGCAACTAGATTTGGTAGTGGTAGCGGAGCAGGCACAGTATCCAAATACCCCACCTCGAACCCAAAAGGCGTGCCCGGCGCCGGCGTAGGCAGCACAGGTCTGAATCGTCCTGCTCGCCGCGAGCGGGAAGGCGTGCGCATGTACGAGGGTGTCGTGGTCCCGGCGCCACCGGCCCCAAGACCCGCCGTGGGCGGTGACGACGGAAAGCCGGCCCGAGCCTGACTTCGTGACCTCGATGCAGCACGACTGGCAGGACGAAGGCTCGGGCTCTCCGGCTCTTCGTCTCGCCCTCGTTCGGCATCGATCGCCTGCTGTCTTGCTTCACGCCTGGTAATGATCACACCAGCCCAGTGCCGCAGCATGTTCCGCACATGCGCATCTCGATTGCGCACCCAAAGCGCATCAGCAGTCTCCGAGCGTCGAGCAGCGGTGAAGACCGCCCACTGCAGTCTCTTGAGCGCCGTAGCCAAGACAGCAAGATCGCGGGTCCAGTGTCTGAAGATCTCTGCCCGCTCATCGAGTTCGACGATTGAGGTAGTCCGGGTGAGAAGAGCGGAGAAAGCTGCACCGAGTAGCTTGGCGCGGTCGACTTGCGCGGTTTGCTTGACCATCCTTCGGACCAGCACGCTCCTGTCTCGCCAGCGCGCGAACCCCTGTTCTCCACGCCGTGCGATTCTGTCCTCGGCTCGCCTTTCGGCCTCCTGGTCCATAGTCCTCAGCGAAGCGGCTCGCTCCCTCCATTGCGCAAGACAACTCCCCACGATTCGAATCTTGATGCGCGCACGTACATGCGCATACGCCTCCCGTTTCCGCTCCTGCTGCACCCTCCCAGTCTTCTCCTTCCACATAGCTAGCGTGCGGGTGGAGAGGGTATAGAATCTTGCGTCGCTTGCCCACTTCTGCAATTGCTGCACTTCTCGGAACTTTGCCGCAAGTGTCGCTAAGGCAGCCGGTAGCGTGCGCAAGCTCGCAAATTCTACACCTGCTCTCCGCGCGTCATCTCTCACCCTCACCGCCAAGTGAATCTTCGTCATCGCCGCAAAGACCCGGCGTCGCTGCTGCCGTTGCGCGAAGATGTGCTCCGCATCCTCAACCGTCCGGGTCGCATTCGCCAATCTGGCTCGCCAAACCGCGATCACCTGCCGCAGCATCCGCCCCTCGACCCGCCGTTGCAGTAGCCGGCCGCGCTCGGCCAGGACCCACCGATAGAGGGCCTCAACCACGATCCGTTCATCTATTCGTTGACCCAGTGCCCAACAGCGTAGAGTGTCGTTCCAGTTCGTCCATGCTGTCTGCAAAATGCGCTGACGATCCACCGCACTGGCTTGGCGCGAAAGCGTAAGGTGGAGGTGCCAGATCCTAAACGCCTTGCGCTCGAGGTCCAGCGTGATCTTCAGAGTGAGGGTACGCGCAAGAGGTTCGAGCCGAGCGTGGATGGTCAGGGTGCGGAAACAAGCTCCGGCGAGACATCGATCGCGGTGCTGTCGTGCTACCTGCTGGGAGTTCAGTCGCTCTCTCAAGCGGATGCTGAGAGTGGCGACGGTGTGGTGGGCACGATGCCTGGCGCAGATCTCCTGCGCACTATCCTGCCGCGCGGCCAGAGCGCTCAGACGTCCTCGCCATGCCTCCAGAGCGCGCCGCTTGACACAGTCCTGCCTCCAACCCTCTACACGTCGGGCACAGAATTTCCAGAACCAGGCCTTCCAGCACTGCTTCACCCTAGCTTCCTCAAATCGCGCAGCAGCCTGCTCCTCCCACAATTGCCTGCGCGCCAATCGCTCCCTCCATACACCCAAGTACTTCCGCAAGAGGATAGAGCGAGCTCTGAGAGCGTTGTCGACTGCGAAAGCGCGCCAACGGTGGAAATACTTCATCCGCAAGATGTGGCTGTGCGCGAGTCGGACTGCGATATGCTGATCTGTGGTGGATTGCGCCCAGTGCGTGAAGGCTTTGCGCAGCAGCCCCTCGCGATGTCTGGCGCTTGCCAAGGAGTCTTGTCTGTCGTGGAGGAGCTCGGCAGCACGGGCTTGTTTGTGCGTAGAAAGGGTCGAACGCCAGGCATCCAGAGACTGCTTTAGTAACGTCCGACGGTCGTGATTGGTGGCTATCGCGAGGGCTTGCTTTCGGGCTTGGAGCAGGAGCAGGGTCTGGGCGTGCCAGACGTGGACGCAAGTTCGGGCGATCCGGATAGCGGACGTGGAGGCGAATGCTTCAGCATTCTGCTCAAGCTGGGTCTGGGAGGGCTGAAGGAGGAGCGTCGGGTTCAGAGGGTCTGAAATATCGGATGTGGTGTGGATCGTGGAGGGCGATGGTGGGACGAAAGGCGAGTGCTTAGGCGCATTGTGGCGCGTGAAGGTGTCGACTGGCTGTTGCTGGGAGCTGATCGATCTCGCGCGTCGTGTTGGGATGCTGGAGGGGAGGCGACCGCGGCGGGCGGGCTGGGATAGCAGACTATGCTGACCCTGCTGCGCCGGCGGGACCAGAGCGACAAGCGGGCGAGAGTGCTCACTCAACCACGTCTCGTCCAATCGTGCATCATCAAAACTCACTCTCCTCGTCCCCCTCTTGCCCAGCTTCCTCCTCGGCCCCCTTTCTCCGGCCCCACCCTGCCCATCCACCTGCCCGTCCATCTCTCCTTCCCTCGCCACCTCACTCACCCCATCTCCCTCACCATCCTCATTCTCCAGAATCGTGATCCCCCACGCCGCCAAGATCCCCCTCAGGCACCCCACCAGATCCACTCGCCCCCGCCCATCGCGACTTCCTCCCTCGCGCGCGGCCTCTCCCACACGCAGTAGCACACGAAACACAACGCCATCGTGCTCCTGCTCAAGACCTTGCTCCGCGAACACGCGGTCATAAGCCGCGAACAGCGCGCGGAAAGGCGGGGTAGGCGGGGCGGTGGAGGTGGAGGTGTGGTCCGCAAGGGTAGTGATGGAGTGTAAGAGCGCGATGTCGTCGTCGCTGAGGTCGGGGAGGTCCAAATCATGATTGGTATGGGGGTCCGACATTCAGCGGACGAAAGTGGCAGTTTCCGCCGCACGCGTTTGGAGTAGGGGCGGGTCATCGGTGGCGTGTAAAGTTCATCTAGGATGGCTTGATACAGCGGTAGAGCTGTTCGGAAGCAATGCGCGGCGACGATGTGATGCGGTGTGTTGTCTGGCGCAAAAGAACGAGTCTCGGAGCAAGCGCGAACTTCACGCGTTGTTGATGCGGGGTGCGGGAGCGGAGCCGCACGGGAAGGGCCGCGAATCTGCCGGCTGCCGACGGGAGAACCGATGCCATCACCATCGCCGCCACAGATCTCCCGCTGCATTTACACCGTCAAACAAGATGCCTGGCCGTACGAGACCAATTGAGAAGTTCGCTACCGCGGCAGCGAAGTGCACGACCGAGGTATCCTTTTTGTTCACGCTGGCTACTGGGCCACCAGACTGACTGTCGTTTCAGGGAGCAGTCTACGGCAAATGCGTCGCAGCGAAGTACCAGAACGTCAGCAAAGACATGTGTGCGAGGGAATTCATGATGTTGAAGGACTGCTATCTAGTACGCTGCCTCTCACATGTACATGTTCTAGAGATCAGAGAAGGTGCAGCTAACGGCAACTGCAGAAGGCTGCCGCGAAGAAGGCTTGAAGTAGCCGTTCGATGTTGCTCGACCCTGCCATAGCCATAGCCGCGCCTACTTCATTTGCACTGGAGTGACCGAGACTGGCCCAGTGAGTCTCGTTCGGCTCTGGTCTTCGACCACGCCGCGTGGGCGAACGCCAGTGTTCCCGCCACTGTCAGGTGCACCTAGCTCGCACGCCTATGCCGTTGCGTCTTCCGGACGCTTGGAACGAGACGTCGGGCAGCCAGGACGGGACTATGACGCTCACCCAGTGGCATTCAGAGTGCGGCACCCATCGGCGGATATGGCAGAAGGACCGTCTGCTGGACTCCTACGTGGCCAAGCTTCCTGCCGTCGGCTTAAGCACTGGCCACTTCCCTATGCTGGTTGGCTTTGCCTCGATGTTCCGGGAGACAACTTGTCTCGAGTTATGTACCTCCGTCATACTCGGCTTCGCCTCGACTTTGCGTCACATCTGTATAGAGCCTCTATCACCAGATCGACATCGTTCATTCGCAAGCATTGGCCGAACTTGGTTCCACACAGCTGTCTGCAATAGCCACACGCCATCACCTGATCTCACACAATAGTTTGGCATCGCGCAACTTCTGCAAACAAGAGCACTAGGGCTTACACGAGTGTACAAGTAGCACAAACACCATGAACCAGTTCAGGATAGTCCTCGGACTTTCCAGCCCTTCTCTGGCTACCGCCACCTTGATCGGCTCCATCATCGTATGCCTTTACCTGCCGGCCCTCTCGCTCCTCCTCATCGCTATCTTCGTCGCGCACAAACTACTGTGCCGGATCTTCGACCAACCATGCCACCTCCCCTCGCGAGCTTTCTTCCTCCAACACCAGCTCATCAGGC
>JAWDJV010009925.1:0-13622 GCA_033119285.1 Teratosphaeriaceae sp. CCFEE 6253
CATCAAGCCTGCTCCGCGCCTCGCGTGTGCTGATGTACGAGCAGCCGGCAGGCATCCGCGCCAACATGCGAGACTCTCTGTCGTCGCTACCTGACCAGGCGTTCCAGCAGCCGGTGGAGAAAGCGCGGGTTCACTTCCTTCTCTCGTATCTGCATGCAGTGGTGCAGGAACGCCTGCGGTACGCGCCACGCCTTGGCTGGAAAGGATACTGGGAGTTCAACGATGCCGACTACGACTGCTCGGCTTTCGTCATCCAGTGGTGGACAGACCACGCCGCGCGCGGCAGATCAAATGTGGCGCCAAGGAGCATCCCGTGGGAGATGCTACGCGTGCTTGTGGCAGCCATGTATGGTGGAAAGGTGGACGATGCGGAGGACATGAAGCAATTGGAGGCTTTGGTCGACAAGGCACTGACTGCCGAAGCCTTTGAGGAAGGCTTCAATCTCATTGGCGAAGTCGCTGGTGATGCCTCAATCGGCGTACCGCTACCTGCCGGCACGACGAGGAATGACTTCGTGCAATGGGTCAAGGAGCTGCCCGAGCGCGAGCCACCCACGTATCTTGGGCTGCCGGCCAACGCGGAGAAGTTGCTGCTCGTAGCGCAGGCGGAGGAGATGTTGAAGAATCTGAGGACGGTCATGAATGTGCTGGACGAGGGCGAGCACATCATGGCAGAGGTGTCGGAAGTGTAGGACGCTCCGCGTTCATTTGTCACGCATTCGAATGGTGCAGGAGGTGTTCTGGCGGACAAGGCGCAGGGGGGATGGGCATACACGGCGCGCTCGATCGACGGGTCTGCATACCGGGAGTCCGAAGAGTGGCTGCATTGCACTGCATTTGAGCGCCTATACCCCATTTGCGTAGATTGACTGGACAAAGGGTGACCCTGCAGGCAGGAGGGTAAGTGGGTGGAACGGGATCAAACAGAACATCAGCATTGACGGTATCGCATGATTTGAGACCCATCGCTCTTCAGTCCGCTCTCGTATATGCCGTGACCTATCCTGTCCACACCGAGCAGCCAGCGCTCGTACACGTACGCTTGGCCAAGAACAACATGCAAGAGACGCCGGCTAATCCATGCACGCTTCGCCCTCATCCTCCCAAACGCCTGCATAGTCCTGGCCAAAGTAACCCACGCACCTCCCGAATGAAGAGTCTCGTCCAGCCCAAATGCTTGACCAGCGTGGGCATGGCTTCGACCTCCGCACCTGCGTTCGCACCCCACGTCAACAACACGGTCGGGTCGCAGTGCGAGCAGCTCAAAGGATCTTGCAATTACTCCTCTTCTTCCGCTTCGCCGGCACCGCGGCCCCACTCCGCCCTCCACCGCCGTTCCGGGCCGAGCTGCGCGCCTGCTCCTCCTCTTCCTCGGGCCCGCGCACCGCGATGTCGATGGCCGTCTCGAAGATCTCGTGGACGCCGCTCATCTCCTTCGAGGAGCACTCCATGTACAGCGCGCCCATCTTCTGCGCGACGGCCTTGCCCTGGGCTTGCGTGACGGGCGTCAGGCCCTGCGTCTTGAGGAGCTCGATGCAGTTGCGCTTGTTGCGCAGGTCGGACTTGAGGCCGCAGAGGATTATGGGGGTCGTGGGGCAGAAGTGCAGGACTTCGGGATACCACTGCGAGGCACATCAGCGCTGGTACAGAGCAAATGAGTGGTTTGGCTGATTGTACCTTATCGAGCACGTTCTCCAGTGAGTTCGGGCAGTCGATCGCGAAGCACACGAAGAGCAAGTCGGTCTCTGGGTAGGAGAGTGGTCGTAATCGGTCATACTCCTCTTGCCCAGCGGTGTCCCATAGCGCGAGCTCGACGCCCTTCCCAGACTGCTTGTGCTCGACCTGTGTGATGTAGTTCTCGAAGACGGTCGGTACGTATTTCTGTCTGCCGTCAGCACAGAGTCACATGTGTATATGCTCTCGGTCTGAGCACCTCTGGGAAGTAGCCTTGCGAATACGAGATCAACAGGCACGTCTTTCCGCACCCGCCATCGCCGACCACGACAAACTTCTTGCTGTACTCGGGCGGCGCCGTGATGTTCGTCCTGGCGCTCGAAGTGGTGCCGACGGTGCCGTCGCTGCCCCGGGTCGAGCGGCGATGACTATCGCCGCGGGTGAGGAAGGACCTGGAGCTGTTCTTTCGCCGGAGGTGGTCGAGATTCTGCACGGCGGAGATTGACATGCTTGCTGTGGAATGATGTATGTCGTCGCCGGGGCGTTGATATGGAATGGGTTGCGTGGTGCCGGACGCGATGCGACTCGGGCAGTGTTGAAGAAGTTGGCGTGCGACTGTTTGTGGGGGGTCGACATGGCAACAGCTGAGCCGCACCGGCCACCGTCATCACTCCAACGCGTAGGTGTGTGATACACCCTAGCCGCTGACCAGTGCATACATGCGCGCCCATGCGTGGTGGTCGTGCTTGGACCAGCTTGCTGGAACGATTGCTCGATACTCATCTGGCAATGAGACACACACATGTCGTTGACATGTGACGCCAAGACCTCGACACGTGAAAGTCTGGACGCACCCGCAGCTTCCTTGTGGAGGGGCAAGCTGGTCTGGAGAAGACCACCGTGACGGACGGCCTTGCACGGTGATAACACCTTCAGCTCGCCGCCCGATACGAGCTACCAGTGCTGAGTCGAGATTGGGCCTTCGGAATGTCGCCTCGCCACCCTTAGCAGCGCTTCTGAAGTGCTGCGCGTTAGCCGCCTTGTCTCGTGCCATATGAACGACCGCAGATGATGGCCGCGTCGAATTCGAAGCCACACGAGCGGCTGGCAGCACACCTGAGCCGCCCGCCAACGCCAAACAACGACCCGGATGCCGGTCTCCGTGGACTGGGGCACTACGAACGACGTCTGCCCGCCTGGCGCTTTCGGCTACGACAGAGACTGATACCGATCGTCCGATGGGAGACACCCTATCTCGCCCGGATGCAGCAAGCATGCCGCTCGCCATGGCTGGACACCTACTTCGCCTTGACCGCGAATCTCGGCACGCACACCTTCTTCATGACCGCCCTGCCCATCTGCTACTGGTGCGGCTTCCCAGATATGGGCAACGCGCTGGTCCATATGCTGGCCATGGGCGTGTACTTCAGCGGCTTTGTCAAGGATCTGGCGTGCCTGCCTAGACCGCTCTCGCCGCCGCTGCAGAGGATCACGATGTCCGGGTCCGCGGCGCTGGAGTACGGGTTCCCGTCGACGCATACCACGAATGCGGTCTCCGTTGCTGTGTTCTGTCTGAGTCAGATCTACGCCTCGAGGAATGAGTATACGCCCTGGGTGTACCATTCGCTGCAGGCCGTGTTCTACTGCTACGCCGCTTCCATCAGTCTGGGCCGGATGTACTGTGGCATGCATGGCTTCTTCGACGTGATCATTGGCGGCTTGCTAGGGGCAGAGATTGCTTGGGTACGCATAGCCTACGGTGCTGCTTTCGACGCTTGGATGATTGCTGGCGACTGGACGCGGCCCGCTATTGCGGTCCTCATACTTGCGATTGCAGTGCGCATACACTCGGAACCAGCAGACAATTGCCCGTGCTTCGATGACAGTGTCGCGTTCGCGGGCGTCGTAATGGGGATCGAGATGGGCGGCTGGCATTATGCGCAGCAGCCTGCAAATCCGGCAGGAGACCGTCTTGTACGATATCACTTCGATAACGACCCGTTCAAGGTCGGTGCGCGTATAGTCGGGGGCATCATGGTGATCTTTGTATGGCGCGCGGTGATGAAGACGACATTGTTGCGCTATCTGCCGCCAATTTATCGAGCCGTGGACCACTGGGGTGTGCGGCTACCTCGGCGATACTTCCTGCAGGCCAGGTACGCTGACGATGCGCTGCAGAGATGATCGACGCAAGCTGATGCATTTCACAGAGACTACAAGAGCGTGCCGCCCCTCCGCAGCGACGACAATGTCATCCCGCAAGCCTCGGAGATCTCGGCTCTGATGTCGAGCCTTCGACATCCGCGAAGGCGTACCATCTCTATCGGCCCGCAGTCGGAAGCCGACGCACGCGAGTTCATGGCCAATCGCGCTCAGAGGCGGCGGAACAGTCGCGGGTCCGAGCCCGAAAGATCGGAACGGAGGCGCGCTCGCCGGCACGCCTCGCCGCCCACGCCCGCCATCGACGATAGCGCCAGCTCCCCCGAAAGCGCCTCCTACATGTCCGCCGGTCGCATAGCACGTAACAGTCGGCAGCAGCAGCAGCAGCAGCAGCAGCAGCAGCCTTTCCTGCAAGTCACCGCGGTGGACATCAACCTCCTCACGCCTCCGGCGAGCGACGCGGGGATGTCGAGTGACAGCGGGCGGGAGGACGATCGGCGCGACCGGGAGATGTTCTCCGCGCTGGAGAAGCCGCGGATCCGGTATGATGTCGAGGTCATCACGAAGATTGTGGTGTATGCGGGGATCGCGTGGTGGGCGGTCGAGGGGAATCCGTTATTATTTCGGTGGGCGGGGGTCGCTTGATGTGGATATGCTGCTGGGGCACTGTATTTGGTTGTATATTGTATTGGCGAGCTGAACAGGTGACTACGCACCTGCTTGGGGTGGCGTGTCAACTCCATATCAACGAACCAGCATGGTTCACGTTGCCTCTATCAACGAGTGATGTCGACGCAAGATGTGGTGCAATTGCTGGCGGCGGATCCAGCCGAGCCAATGTGGTATCCTGTGTCAACGGGAGCATTTGCCTGCTGGAATCTCCGTCGCAAGAAATCTCGAGAGCGTTGCGAAAGAGCCTCTCGGTGAGCATATGACAACCAAGTACTTCGGAGACGAACCCTCACCGTATCTAGCGGCGGGCAGGACCGAGCCAATGACCGAGTGACCGCAGAGCTTATCGATACGCCACTAACTTTCGTCATGTCACTTCGAGATTCTTGCTCAGCAAAGCAGCTTGCACACTCTCGCGCCCAAAGATCACCTCCCACAACAACCTACCTGGCCATAAACCTACCCGGAGCGAGCAGTACTACTTCTCATAGCACACGCGTAAACCTATCGCGATGGCCATGGAGATCGACTCGGGCAGCATCCCACTGGCGACAGCGCGACAGAGCACGCAGGCGACCATCCTCTGCTACAACTGTGGCGCGCCCATAGACGGCACACAGGCGGCAGGTGCACTCTGTAGCGACTGCCTGAAGCTCACCGTCGACATCACCGCGGGCATCGAGCGAGAAGGCATCCTGTACATGTGCCGCGACTGCGATCGATGGCTCTCCCCGCCCAGCTCGTACGTGGTTGCCACACTCGAGTCACGAGAGCTCCTAGCACTTTGTCTGCGGAAACTCCGAGGCCTGAGCAAGAGCCGGATCATCGACGCCTCCTTCATCTGGACTGAGCCGCACTCCCGGCGCATCAAGCTCAAGATCACGGTGCAGCAGGAGGCGTCCCAGGGGACGATCCTGCAGCAGACGTTCGATGTGGAGTTCGTGCAGCAGTATCGGCAATGTCCGGATTGCCAGAAGTCATACACGCATAACACTTGGCGGGCGGTGGTGCAGGTCCGGCAGAAGGTGCCTCACAAGCGGACGTTCCTCTACCTCGAGCAGCTCATCTTGAAGCAAGGCGCACACAAGGAGACGATCAACATTAAGGAGGTTCAAAACGGGATCGACTTTTACTTCTCAGCGCGCAATCATGCGGAGAAATTCGTGGACTTTCTCACATCTGTTTCGCCCGTACGGACGAGGAAAAGCCAAGAGCTCATCTCCATGGACATCCACACCTCGACCAAGTCCTACAAATTCTCATACGCATGCGAGCTCGTCCCGATATGCAAAGACGACCTCGTGGCACTCCCTCCCAAGCTCGCAAGAACCATCGGCAACATCTCCCCACTGACCCTCTGCTACCGCGTCGGCACGGCCGTCAACCTGCTCGACCCCAACACCCTCCAGATCTCCGACCTCAGCACGCCCATCTACTGGCGCACCCCCTTCTCACCTCTCGCCGACGTGCAGACTCTCGTCGAGTTCATCGTCATGGACATCGAACCCATCGGCCCGCAAAAGGGCCGCTTCCTCCTCGCCGAGGCGACCATCGCCCGCGCCTCCGACCTCGGTGTCAACGACACCACCTACAACATCCGCACGCATCTCGGCGGCGTCCTGCACGCGGGAGACAGCGCCATGGGCTACCACCTCACCGGCGCGCAGTACAACAACGACAACTACGAATCGCTGCTGGACAGCAAGCAATACAGCGGCACGATCCCGGACGTCGTGCTGGTGAAGAAGCACTACCCCGCGCGCCGCAAGAACAAGTCGCGCAACTGGAAGCTGCGGCGCATGGCGCGCGAGGAGAGCGAGATGAAGCCGCGGAAGCAGGACGCGGAGCGCGAGGCCGTGGACTACGAGCAGTTCCTGCAGGACCTCGAGGCGGACGAGGAGCTGCGCGAGGGGCTGAAGCTGTACCGGAATCAGGACGCGGTGCAGCCGCCGGCGTTGGCGGGCGGGGAGATGGAGATGGATGGGGACGAGGACGAGGGGCTGGAGATCCCGATGGAGCAGTTGATTGATGAGATGGAGGATGTGGGACTGGAGGATGTAGATGCGGAGGATTGAGCGGGTGTGCATCGGTGAGGTGGACTGTTTTGTGCGTTCAGCGAATTACATGCTCGGAGGGAGCAGAGTCGCGCCATGCGCAGACAGCACGCGATATCCTAACAATTCTCGCGGTATGTACCGGCTGTGACCTCCCTCAGCGGTGTCGCTCGCGTACAACACTTCCATGCACGATGGACTGATCTCAGCCTGCGCTGCGCTGCGGATGATGGGTCAGAGGGTCAGGTTGACTTTCCCAGTTCCTCCAACGGCGTGCCCACGACGAGACACATCTTCTGCCACTCTGCACAAGTCCTCTTCTCCACATCGCCGCACTTCTCGCACGTCCGGCGAATGGTCTTAGCGGTAGCCTCGCGGTCCATGCTGCTCGTGAAGACGACATTGCAGGACTCTCCAGGGCACCTGTATGTGGCCTCCTTGCCCTGCGTGAGCCTTGGCACCTTGACGAGCAGATTAGCAGCGTCCAGGCTGAATGAGGGCGTCTTGGCCGCCATGGCCAGGAAGTGCGGGTACTTCGCAGTGACCCCCTGGTCGAAGAGCGCGTCCGCGTGGCTCACGACGACCTGCAGCAGAGTCTCGCGAAGACGGCGGTCAGAGTCGGCCGTGGTTGTGTAGGCCTCGGAGATGGCATCCGCGAACGCCTCGGAGCCCCACGCGCTCTCGGTGTAGCAGTCCAGCTTGCTGATGGCCAGGTGCGCGAGGTGGTCGACAAAGTACTTCTCGGCGGACGCGACCATGCGCACGTTGAATAGCACAGGCGGGGTGTCGGTGTCGGCGTCGCAGTACTGGTTGTTGTACATGTAGTGCAGCATCTTGTCGATCACGTCCGGCTCGTCGTCGTACAGTGTGACGACGCCTCCTTCTGCATCCTACACCCGGGCCCCGTCAGCAGGCTGCGCGAGGTGCCTGATTGGTGTGATGGGTAAGAGCCGGCTGACTTTGAACCCTCCCTCGCACGCCTTGACGAAGAAGGCGGATCGCGCGCACACGATGGTCTTGTGAACATGCCAGCTGCGATCTTCGCGCTCCACTGTGAGGTCGGTGAACTTCTCAGACGTGAGCAAGCTTCGATGGCGGTCAGTAGTCGTCCGATCCATTGAGGTATTCCGGCTTGATCTACCTTGACATTCCCTCGAGCAATGCAGCGACGCCCTCTGCTTTTGTCTGCTCGTAGTTCGGCGCCATGATGGTCGAGTGAGAGTCAGGCTACTCAACGAGGATGTCGCAAGCCTCGTATGCCATTGAATCTGTGGAACTCTAGTCAAGAGCGCAACAGCCGTTTGCTGATGCATTAGACCTGCATGTGAGACCTGCAGCAGACCGTGCTGTTGGGAGGCCATTCACTCCTGGTCCTGTACTGCAGCTCTTTCAGCGGGTATATCGTATAGTATCTTTGCCTGGCCCACCGTGGCCATCAGCGCGCGAACCATGTACTTCGGACATCGAAGTCGTTGCAGTCATCAAAGACTGGGATATGGAGGTTGATGGTGGCAGGTGTGTTTTCGGCGAACGTGAAATGCGGGAGCGTGCCAAAGCTTGTCGATGTCCGACGGATTGTGCAGGAGCGCCGTCGCTACCTACTCCCTCTTCCTACCCATCCTCGGCAGCCCCATCCACAACAGCCAGATCACTGCTAGTAGGGCGACAATGATCGGCTGCAGCACCTGCACTCCCGAGTGCTGCGCGATAGCGCCCACCGCGAATGGGAATATGGCGCCTCCGCTGCCTCCAAACGCGGCTGCGAAGCCGATGCCAGAGACGTGCAGGTGTTTCGGAAGAAGCTTCGTGCATGCAACCATGGCCGCGGGAAACATGGGGCCAAGGAAGAAGCCTTGAAGCGAGACAGCGACGGCGGAGACGTAGAATTGCGGAACGAGCCAGAAGAGGAGCTGGAGGCCGAGGGCAAGAGGGAGGTAGATCTAGGAAAGTCAGCATCGCATGACACTCCGGAATATTGTGCAGTAAGGCGCTTGACGTACCGCAATAGCGAGCTTCTCACCCAATCTCGGTGTCACGAATCCCAGGACCAGCCGACCGACCGTGATGCCCATCCAAAATCCAGTGGCCGTCATCCCACTCGCAAACGCAGCACCATGTCGCACACGGATCATGAACGTCACGATCCAGCCACCGAGCGCGACCTCGATGCCCACATAGCCGAGCAGGAAGAAAGCACACAGCCAAGTGACGCGAGCAGCCGGGAGCTTGAAGGTGGCCTCTTTGAGCCGCGACCCGCTTTCGTCGCTCGTGCGTGGGTGTGCATCGCGGAAGACTTGGGCGGTGGCGCCCCAAAAGGCATGGAGGTTGACGACGAGCTCGATGGCTGCAGCGCCGATCTGGAAAATGGCATTAGCAGTGCTTCGCTTCGACAATCAACTGCGTCGCGCGTACCATGATGTAGTACCAGTAGTACCATGGTAGTCCAGCTTTTGTTATCATCGTAGTAGCAATGAGTGGTGCGATCGTAGCACCGAGGCCGTAGAAGGCATGCAGGAAACCTAGAACCTCATTCGCATTCGCCATCGCGCCCATCCAGGCGTTCCACGCCGAGTCCTCAAAGCCGTTGCCCAGACCCGCCAGGATGAACACCACCACGAGTACCGGATACGGCGGGTGCACGGCAATGATCACATATGCCACCAGATGGCACAGGGGTCCAATGAATGCTACGCCGCGTTGCCCGAGACGCATATGCACGACATTATTGAGGATGGCCGCCAGATTGTAGCCGACACAGGGCGAGAGGAAGATGAGGGAGACGACCAGGTAGGAGAGGCCGTAGTACTCCTCCAGGTAAGGGATGATGGGGCCGTAGGAGGCATCGTTGGCGCCCATGATGAGGAAGGACCAGAAGGTGGCGGAGACGCGGTAGATGTTGATGCCGGGCTTGTTCCATACTTCGACGGCCTCATCGGGAGCTGTCGTGGGGGACGGGAGCGTCTCGTTGCGGTCTGCATAGTTGGGTTCCGAGTGAGAAGATCCAAGACTCTTGCCGCTGATCGAGGGAGTCCGTTTGTTCCGTGTCCCGAGGACGTCTTGTCGTGTGCGGACGGGCTCCAGTGGGATAGGATCCATAACCACGGTAGTAGCTCCAGTGTTTTGCCTCTCCATCGCAGGCCAGTGGTTGACTTTCAGGTGATGATTTCAAGGGTAGACCAGTGCGATGTGCAAGTGGCGATATGGAATTAGGAAAGTAGCGAAGGGCCTCCCATATATAATGAAATGTACAGACAGCTGTCACGAAGGGAGCGTCCTGAGAGAGGAACACCGCATCCCTGGCCGTAGATGCCTTGGCAGCCGACTTCGTTGAACGCGAAGTCGAAGTCTGCCCGTCGTCAGAGGCAGTGCACTCAACAGGCGAGGCCGTGGCGGCATGACCGGATTTGGCTGGCCGCCTGCCAAGGTCAAAGCTTGGCGGAACAACGCGCTGCCTGTTTCGAGACGATGCGTGGCCTCTTGTCAGGGCAACATTCACTTGCGCTGGCTGAAGTGGCCAGGGGCGGCAGAGCGACGGCAGGTCCGCGTTAGGAAGGCACGGACATCGCGACGCCACGCTTTGCGGTTCTGCGCCACCGTAGCGCCTGAGGTGAAGCTGTTGAATTCGGAGAAAGCAGACTGCAAGCACAACATGAATGCTGTCGACGCGACCGACCGCGCGGCAGCACAGCAAGAAGTGGAGGCGCCCTCGCTGCTGACCATCATCCTCGACACCAACCCGCACGCCTGGGCACTCCTCGGCGATGCTTTCCCGCTATCCAAGGCAGTTGCGAATCTGCTCGTGTTCATTAATGCTCATTTGGCCATCAATTACGCCAACCGCGTTGCCGTGATCGCCAGTCACTCGGACAGAGCGGAATGGCTGTATCCCACTCCGGCAGTCCCGACCAACACTGGGCACAGCGATGAGCAGCAGGAGGACGAGGATCGAGCTGGCACTGGCGGCCCCGTCCAACCTCCGGACGATGCCAACAAATATCGGCCTTTCGCTCAGCTCGAATACGCCCTCATGAGCAATCTTCAGAGTCTGATGCGCGCCACCACCGCGGCCTCTATCTCTGTTTCCCCCGCCACCCTCCTCGCCGGCGCTCTCACTCGCGCGCTCGCTTACATCGCCAAGCACTCTGCCTCCTCTGTCAACGCCAACAGCATATCCGGATCTCACTTCAACTACTCTGATCCTTCCTCCGTCGCCGGCGGGAACTCCCTGAACCCCGCTGACGATGCCGGCACTGCAACCCATAGCGGAGGCAGTCGACGCATGACGAACCGCATCCTGATCCTGAGTGTCTCCGGCGATCTCGCGAACAAGTACATCGAGCTCATGAATGCCATCTTCGCCTGCCAGCGCCTCGGCATCCCCATCGACGTGCTGAAATTAGCCGGCGACCCCATCTTCTTGCAGCAAGCCGCGGATACCACAGGCGGTATCTACCTCTCTCTCTCTACGCCGGCGGCGCGTGCGGGACTCCTGCAGTACCTCATGTTCGCCTACCTACCCGATGCGGCGGCGCGGGAACGCCTGACGATGCCGGGCGAGGGCGAGGGCGTCGACTTCCGAGCCGCGTGCTTCTGCCACAAGCGCGTGGTGGATATCGGCTTCGTGTGCTCGATCTGCCTCAGCATCTTCTGTGAGCCGCTGGCGGACGGGACCTGCCTCTTGTGCGGCAGTCACCTGAGCATGGCGAACTATGGGCAGAAGCCCGCGGTGGTGCCGAAGCCGAAGCCGAAGCCGAAGAAGATGAAGAAGAGGGTCACGGATGGTGGCGTCGACACACCGGCGAGTGGTAGTGGGACGCCTGCTCCTGGATGAAGTATAAACCCTGCCACTTCGTCAGTCGCACGCCGCTGAGCTCGAGTCCGAACGTGATGGAATCTGGACACGAAACGCGCTGCGCCGCGGACCACTGTAGCACTCCCTCCGTAATCTTCTGCAGAACAACCAGCTTGCCGTTGCGAGGCAAAGCAATCAGCGGCCGGGTAGAGCGATGAGCCATGAAAGTCATGAGCACTCCGATAACTCTTTTGCGACCTCTGCAGGTGAGTGCTATATACGTTCGTCCTTGCCTGGACCCTTGGCTAGTACGTGGAGATCATCATAATCATCATCGTCCTCAGTATGCTCCCTCACGCGGCTCCCACCCCGTCAACGGCGCCAATGCGATGGGACCAAACCCGCTCTGGATCACTGGCCCGGCGACTAGACTAAGATCCCCAACCGCGGCACCGCCCGCTTCAAGCGCCCAGAGCGAGACGGCGACGTAGTTGCTGCCGTGGTAGTCGAAGATGCCCTCGGGCACTGGGAAGACCTAGATAGCAAGCGTGTAAGCGGTTTAAACCAGCAATACATTGGTGGCTGGTGGGTGACTTACATCCTGCGGCCCGACGTTGTGCACGTACTTCCCGAACTGGTACCCGTTGACCCAGATCTGGCACCGGTACGCCGGGACGCCGCCGGTGGTGTTGGCCGGCTTCGTGACGTTCGCAAAGGCGAAGGCGAGCGGGATGTCGTAGCCGGCGGGCATGTCGAGATCGAAGGTCGTGGAGTAGAAGTTCACCCCTGCTGCGCTCAGCCCTTCCATCGGCCCAAGGGTGGAGGTGGAGGCGTTTGAGGTAGGGGCGCCGGGCAGGTGGTACCCTTGTCGTTCGGCGTACAGTGCGCCTTCGTTGAGTGGGCCGCGGGTCTTGTCGACGTAATCCTCCCCGTGGAGATTGCCGGTGAGCTTCCAGCGGATGTCGCTCTTGCCGTGGCCGCCCGAGAGCGCGTAGTCGAGGACGCCGCGCGGGTTCTTCATGTACTCCGTGCCGACGGTCCAGTCCTCGTCCAGGCCCATGACGTCGATCAGGATCGTGAAGACGTACTCCTCGCCCGCGGTGAGGTTGGCCGGGAGGGCGTAAGTCTGGTTCCAGGTGGTGTACTTGTCGCCTCCGTAGAAGCTCGCGACGAAGGCGCTGCCCAACCAGACGGAGTGCCCGTACGCCGATCCGCCCTGGGTGCTGAGGTAGAAGGTAGTCTCCTGCCCTGTGGCGGTGAAGTGGCCACGGAACAGGAGTGATCCGGTGTGGTAACCATAGTCGGATCCGTAGAGAGAGATGGGAGTGGTGAGGTTTCTGATGGTGTTGTTGCTATAGGTCAAGTCTGCTGTAGTCCACAGGGCGTCGTCGTAGCCTGGCTTGATCTCGGGCAGGCTGTCGGTGACGTTCCAGCCTACGGTGCGGAGGTCTGGAATGGAGAAGGTCGGGGTGGTGTAAGTCGCAGTCGCAGTCACGACACCGGTGGAGCTATCTTGCTTGAATGGCAGGCTCTCGCCGTTGAACGTCAGTTCGGTGGTGCAGGCAGGCGCTCCACCAATAATCTCAATTTCCGATGTGCTGTTCAGATCGCCAGTCAGATGGATGCAGCCTTGCGAGATCTCGACGGTCCGGAGCAGGTAGTCTGCCTTCACAATCGGGGCAGAGGTGAAGGTCGTCTGGTCGGTATAGTTGCCAGAGACGGCACTGCTGGGTAGATTGATGACCCAGTAGTTGTACGCGGAGAAGCGATCAAGTAAGTAGATGGTCAGACCGCAGCCCAGAGTCACGACTGCACCCTCCGAGCTGACCTGATAGTTTATGATCGTCGCGCCGTTCTTGTCACCCAGCGTCACACCTGACCCAGTCGTCACAGTGGCTTGACCGCCGTTGGAGACGGCCAGCTCATGCTGCTCGCCAGGACCACCGTAGACGACCAGGACACGCCTGTCGCCATATTGCTTCCAGGTGAAGATCTCCGCCGTGGAATAGAGTAGGTTGATCCCACCAACCTCATAGTCGCTGACGTGGAACTTGGAATCGCGGCCGTACAACGACAGGGAGCCGCCAAGCTGCGGGACAGTGATATTACCCTGGCTCGTCGGGAGCGTGATCTTGTATTCGGTAGTGGCGAGGGAGTTGTATGCGGCATGCCGGATGACGAAGAAGTCCGTGACATTGCCAAGCAGGGCAGTGACAGCCAATGCCGAGTTGCCAGTGTATGACCCATTGGCATTGCTGTTGTCCTGTGCA
>JAWDJV010009926.1:0-13613 GCA_033119285.1 Teratosphaeriaceae sp. CCFEE 6253
CCGGTCATTGACGACAACGAGGAGATGACGGACAACGACGTCTGGGCCGAATGGGCGTACACGAAGGGTCGGGCGCCCTTCGGCGGCCTCTCCGCGGACGTCGTGGCGCGGATCCCGGCGTTCCTCGCTCAGCCCGAGGCGACGAGGGATCCAGCGCTGGTGCAGCGGTACCTGGGGGAGTGGAGCTCGCAGGGCGGGGAGGCGCTGGTGCCGTCCTTGCCGGGTTCCATGGGGAGGAGGTGGCGGGGGTACGGGATCGAGTTGGAGGAGATGATGGATCGAGCGATCGCGATGCATGCGGGGGGGCTGGCGCGGTGTGATGAGGAGAGTGCGGTGCTGGGGGGGGATGTGGTGTTCGGGCCGAGGAGCGGGATCCCGTTGCGGACCACGTTTGGGGAGAATGAGAGGGAGGCGCTGGAGAGGCGGAGGAGGGAGGAGGAGGAGTGGGAGACGCGAGGTGAGTGAAGTGAAGTGAGGTTGGACATGTGGGGTGGAGCACGCTATAGCGTGGGGGTTGGATCGCGCTAGTGGTGAAGCTTGACTGACACCTCCGTTTCCCAGAAAGCGCGAGACTCGCCCGACTCGGCGACGCCTTCCACGCGTCGACCGTCGAAGCAACTCAGCAACGCGCTTTGAGCCTTCGTCGCCGGAACTCCGTCATCCATCACCCGCCTCCGCGCCTCCTCGACCTCCCCTCCATCGCCGCGCACTCCCGCCCCCTCCACCACTACTAAAGACCGGCAGCCACACCATGGCGAACCAGAACAACGGCAACAACCCCGCGGCCAACGGGATCGGCATCTACAACGTCAACGCCGCCGCCGCCGCTGCCGCCGTCATGAACGGCAACGCCAATGTCCTGCCCTCGGGCGCGCACAATGCGGATATGCAGAGTCTGATGCAGAGCATGGAGACGCTGTCCGGCTGGCTGCAGCAGAACCGCGAGGAGTGGGCGGGTCTGCAGGAGGGGCTGTTACGAATGGAGCGGATGGGTATGGATGGGCAATTGGGCGGACATCAATCGCTGGGGGGCGCGGATGGGGGGGCTGGGGTGAATGGGGTACTGGGAGAGCAGCGTATGATACCCTTGCAACCGTGTGCCCGCGTGAAGATGCTGTGGCGTCCTGTAGTAGCCTCGTGTCTGACACATCGTCACATGGTACAGCTCCCGCCGAAGCCGACGACCGCCCCACGACCACCTCCCTCCAAGCCGCGCTAACGTCCACTCGCGCCGACCTGGCCACCGCCACGCACGCCCTGCAGACCCACGAGACGCTCGAGACGCTGTTCGAGTCCACCCTCACCGATGCCGTCTCGCAGATCCGGCACTACATCCACGCGCAGAACACCTACATCCTCGGCATTCACCGGCACTACACGGCGCTGCTCGAGCAGAGCCGCGAGGAGCTCGTGGAGGCGCAGCTCACGCACCAGGGGTGGCAGGAGGGGCTGCAGAGATTGAGCGGGTGTTTGAGGGAGGCGCATCGGAGTCGGGAGGAGGAGCGGGGTCCTTGGGTTAGGAGGTGGAGGGGGTTGAAGGAGGAAAATCGGGTGCTGAGGGGGATGGTGGGGTGGGAGGCAGTGGAGGATAGTGAGGAGGAGGCAGGGGAGGGGGAGGAGGGGGTCGGGAAGAATAGGAGGTCGCGGGTCAGCGAGGGGGAGGAGGGGGGCGTGAGGGAGGGTGATGGGGGGCGTGGGGAGCCGGGCCAATGATCACTTGACAGTGCCTCATGGACTGCGAGCTTGTTCAATGTTACCGAGCGCTTGGCGGAGCGCGAGAAGACTCGCCCTTTGCCTGGCGGGTGGCTGCACCGCGATGTCATGCGTCTCCATGGCTCGACGACCGGCTTGAAGTCTGTAATCACCACGCATCTGCCCAGTCCTGGCATGGTCGCATCCGGCCGGTCCCATGATTCGACTCCTCTCGGCTGGCGGCCGTGCTGACGCATGACCGTGGACACACGGCTCAATGGCCTTACCCGCCCGGGCTCAAACCGGACTAGGAGCTTACATCGCTGTGCAGCAAAAGCTGGCAGTCTCAGAACAAGACCCCGGAACATAGCCGCAGACATGCCTGTCACGTAAGTCATGCACACATGCTTGCTGTCTTGGAATGTGGCGCGCCTCCCGGCGGCAGCGTATGGTGACAGCTCGCATTGCGGCTGCGTGCATGACACATGGGCGTTGCTTTTGCGCGCAAGATACACACTTGCACGATTGCTGTCCGCCAAAGCTGTGGTGCTTGGTGTAAGGATCCGACGGGCTTTGGGTGCGGCAAGCAGTATGGGAGACACGCTTGCGTGCTGCGTGCATGACGGCTCCGAGTGAGCTTGTCCTCTGCCGATGCGCTTGTCCTTTCCGGCCTGCCACGACGCGCTTGTTCCACTTGTCTCGCTGATCGACAATAGTTGCGTTGTCTCAGTCATTCAAGGTACGCTTGCTATGGCGTTCAGTAATTGAGGACTTAGCAAGCTGGCTGCGGTGCAGCAACCCGTTGACGTAACGACATATCACCTGGAAGTCCGGCAGTCTCTATCTTGGACTTCTCACCATCCTTCCCTTTCCCACAAGCAAGCATCGCCAAGCATGCCGCCGAAGAAGCCCGGCGGGAAACACCCACCCCAGGAGATCTGCATCCGCTGCCCCGACCGCGAGACCGCCGAGGAGAAGAAGCACCACAACGACTTCGTCCGCTGCTATCAAGACTTTCCCACCCGTCCCGTTGGCACCGTGGCAGCCGCCAATGACGCAACCGACCTCTGGTGGGGCTTCAACTCCGGCCTCGTTTCCCCTAATCTGGATCTCAACGAAAGCGGACCTGACGGAGCATGTGCCCAGCTCCCGAAAGCCGCCAAGGCCGTGGGCGTGAAGTTCCTGCCGGATACGATGGACACCGCCGCCCAGGAGAGGGACAAGAATTACAGCCTCTTGGAGGCGAAGAGACAGGCGGTGTTCCGCTTGCCGGAGTCGACCAACACCGTGACCATCACGAAGGAGGCGTTGGAGGCCGCGCTGGGCGCCGTGCAGGCGGAGACGGAGCGCAAGAAGGCGGCCAAGGCGCAGAGGAAAGCGGGGGGACCGGTGGCGGCGGTGACGCATGCGCATGCGCCCGGTCTGTCTAGCGCGGCGGCTTCGGGATCTGGTCAGCGTACTGGAGGCTCTGCAGTGACTACGACGGCTGGATCGAGTGGCGCGGCGTCCTCGACAGGCACAGCAAACGATCGCAGGGGCAATCCTGGCGGTAACGACCGCAGACTGCCATTGCGCGGGTACGCTCCACCTTCCAGCGCCAACACGACCGACGACAGCACGCATCAGCACATATGCCCCCGATGCCCGATCAACTCTCCTTACGCTCACGTGCATGCTCTCACGCACGATGGTCTCCTCGACTGCCACCAGCAAGTCTTGGAGGGCCAAGGGCTCGACCGAGATCTGAAGGGCTTGTGGCCAACTCTTACGGCTACTCGCAACAGTATGACGGAAGCGCAGCGGCACGACTACGACGCGCTTTACGAACAGCTTCTCGAGCCAGATCTGAAACGCAGTGCTCCCTCTTTGGTGGTTGATCTCCTTCAAGTGATTTTGGATGGCGGCACAGAGTTCCATCGAACACCACTCACGAGACAGGTGGCTCAGCATGCACTGTTCCGCCTGCACCAGACGCGCCGTGGTCCCGCCGAAGAGTCCTTCGACGACCAGGAGCCGCTCCCGAGTGCGCCGGCGCAGGCTGCGTCTCGCCGCGACCTGGTCCGCCATCTCATTCCGGACTTCGAGGGTTTCGAAATGATGGACCACGCTGAGAGGGACCGTGCACTGCGTGCCACCTTGGAGGGTGACGAGAAGGAGGCGGATTACGACATCGCTAAGGACATCTTCCAGGCGCTGCAAAGGGAAGAGTCGATGACGGGCTATGGGGACCAAATCACGCAGGTCACGGCCAGAGCGGCCTTGCGCCTGCTTGGACTGGACGACTACGCGGACCAGGCGCAGTTCGATCTAAGGCTGCCACACCTGCCTCGACGTGCCCAGCAGCCTTCGGATCATGGCATCGCCGCTGGTGTTAGGGGAGCTGCTGGCACCCCTCCAGGAGAGCCACCACGCAGGGCAAGCAAGTCGCACATCGAGGCCTCGGTGACGCTTGAGATGCCTGAGCCGGCGATGCTTCGCCACGGTGCCCCCGACAGCAGAATCTCTAGTCACGATGCCCGCAGCCAATTTCCCGTCGACGTCGACAGGCTCGATCCGAGCAAGCAGGTGCCCCAGAGCGAGCGTTACGCGCTCCGAGCGGACTTTGGCACGCGCAGCACCCCATTCGAGGTGTTTGTCAATCATTTTCAGGTCAACCTTCCCAGGGCCACTGTGCTGTACGAGTACCTGATCGACAGTCCGTCGCTGGAGTGGGCGAACGCGACTCGCAACAAGCGCAAGATCTTCGTCCGAGACGTCATTGACAAAGTGCCAGAGTTTGTCAGCAACATTGCTCGAGTCGCATCGGACTACCGTTCCAAGGTCATCACTACTGTGGATCTGCTCGATGGAGGGACGGTTAGGGAGGTGATCGTGCCATCCTACAGGGCAGGCATGCGCGGAGAGCCAACTGCGGTGACGCTGACTGTTCAGCTGAACCGCGAGTTTCCGATGGATGAGTTCAGCGACCATGTCACAGGTCACAACATGACGTACGAGGAGCAAGGTGCCGCAGAAGCCATGAACATTCTGGTCTCGAAAGCGGTTGCAGACGGATCGCCGGACACGTTCATGGCTGGCAACAACAAGTTCTACTACCGGCCAGGGTGGGCCGAGCTCGGCAGAGATCCAGATGTGTCAGGTTTGGTTGCCATGCGCGGCTACTTCTGCTCCGTTTCCCCCAGCATGGGAATGGTCACGCTCAATGTCAACACACTGACAAGCGCATTCTACCGGCCCGACACCATACAGTCGTACATCGAGTACATTCACGGGACCGCTCGACCCACCGCAGCCAACCTCCGGGACATCAACAAGCATCTTGCAAAACTCCGGGTGTATGTGAATTTCGATCGGCAGCAGGCCAACGAAGATGCTGGTATTGATTCGATTGCACGTCGCACCAAAACCGTCCACGATGTTGCCGATTTCGCGACCTTTGTCGAGATCCCCAAGCCGAAAGCCACAGACAAGAGTAAGACCACTGTCTGGCAGCATCTGAAAGGGAAATATCCCAACGACTGCCCTCGTCGAGACGGTGTGTTCGCTGTCAACGTCGGCGCTGATGAGCCAAATCAACAGTACTACCTCGCCACGCAGTTGCATGTGGTTTGCGACCAGATCTATCGCCGCAAGCTCGATGGGAACCAGACTTCGAACATGATCTTCGTCGCTCGTCGCCGGCCGGAGGAGAATCGCACTGCTATCCTCACCGAAGGTCTGAGATCCCTCACGCTGACCGGTACCGCGCAGATGCCGACGCTCGGTGGGCTGGGCATCACGGTGTCTCGGAACATGCTCTCAGTGCCGGCTCGGCGCGCTTTGCCCCCGGGGGTCATCTACGCGCCACAGCAGGGCGGCGCTCCGCCAGTATCTGCTAGGGAGCTGGACGCAGGCAGATGGGCCACCACGCAACGGCGCTTCATCGAGACCACGCACAGGTTTCAGACGGGTAATGCAAGACCATTGGTGGCTTTCCTCCGGGTGGCTGGACCAGGTGTGCCTGCGTTTGAGCGTACGAAGTACAGGGACGGCTTTCTCAACCTGCACTACGTCCATGGTGTTCAACAGTTGTTCGCGGATCCTTCCCAGTCTCAGACTGGCGGATTCGAGGTGTTGGACGGCAACGTGCACAACTGGCCCGCCCGACTGAAGACCACTCTGCAAGACATGAAGAATCGCGGTGTCTGCCTTGCCGTGCTGATGTTGCCCCAGAAGAATGCGATCAACGCCACCCGTCATGCGACGTTCAAGTCAGTCGCTGATCAGGTGGTGGGGATCAAGTCGGCAGTCTTGTGCGAACCCAGTATGTCCAAGAGCATCCCTGCATACATGGGCAATTACGCAATGAAGCTCAATCTGCGCCTAGGAAATGCCAACCATGAGCTTCGTCCGCAAGATCTCGGGATCATCGCTGCCACGACGACGAGACCGCTCGACTGCATGATGCTCGGCGCCGATGTGACGCACCCTGGCGGAAGTGCCAAGGGCACGCCCAGCATTGCGGCAGTGGTTGGCAGCATGGACGGCCGGTACGCTGTCTTCCACGGCCAGATGAGGCTGCAGACTGCAAAAGTGGAGGAGATTGAAGGCATGGCCGACATGTGCTACAGCTTGTTCCTCGAGTGGTCACGCAGGAACAAAGGTCAGCTGCCGCGGCGTGTCCTGCTCTATCGTGACGGCGTGAGCGAGAGTCAGTACAAGATGGTGCGGACCAAGGAGCTGCAACAGCTGCGTGCTGGTTGGGCGAAAGTTCGAGCGCAGCTTCTTCGCGACTCGTCAGGGAAGAGTCAGCCTGATTCGCCCGCCATCACCGCTGTCATCACCGCGAAGCGGCATCACACACGCCTGTATCCGAAGAAAGAAACCCCTCAGTCCAAAAACGGCAACTGCCTCTCCGGCACGATCGTGGACTCTGGCATCACTTCACCTTACTACATGGACTTCTTCCTGCAGTCTCACAGCCCTCTTGGGGGCACCGCGAAGCCTACGCACTATTTTGTCGTGGAGAACGGAATGGGCTTTTCCGCGCAGCAGCTGCAGGACCTGACCAACAACATCTGCTACCTCTACGGCCGTTCGACCAACGCCGTCAGCTACGCGCCTCCTGCGTACTACGCCGATCGTCTCTGCGAGCGAGGCCGACACTATCTCCGGGGAATGTTCGACAAGGATGAGTCATTCGACAATCTCGACGAGAAGCAGGGCGAGGTTCGAGCTCGTACAATGTGGCAAGGCGATCAGAACGGAGGCAATCCGTGGCACCCGGCTCTGAACGGCACGATGTTCTGGATGTGATTGCGAACATGGGCAGCATCTTGCTACCGTCCTGTCACTATTGACGATTGGTGGTTTGTTCTGGCGTACCAGTCCGGCTGGCTGCCATTCTGCGCAAGGGGAGAGATAGGGAAAGAAGGCTTTGGCGCATCAGGTGATGCTGGCTGCCATGCATGTCGAGGTTGGAGTAGTGCTACTCTGTACATTGCCGCTCGCAAAAACCATGAATCATGACAATGATGTTACAGTCCAGCTGAATGCCGGCCACAGTGAGCAAGCTAGCAGGATCGCTGTCCACCCGAAACCCACCCTCCTTCCGCCCTGTATCACCCCGTTGACCCACCGTCCTCCTCTTCGCTTCTTTCCTTGTTTCGACTACATGTACGTGTTGTCCAGAAGTTCCACCGTGCCAAGGCATACCTGGAAGGACGGATAAGTTGGGGGGAAGCAGGCGGTGTATTGCCGCATGTAATCGCAGATGCCCTTGTTGACGCACGGCTCGCTCGGCTGGACTGGGTAGTGCGTATGCCGATCGTACCGCTGTTCGATCACCGGGATCCCGCGCTGCACAAGCGTGGCGAAGGTGGCGCGCATTCCGGCCGGAGCTTGGATTACGCCGTCGCTGATGGTCCAGCGGCCGGCTGTGAAATTGGCGATGTCGTCTTCCGTGAGCTCCGCTAGGTGCAAGACTTCCAGATCGGCGCTCGGAAGGATAGCAGCAATGGCATCGAGGATGGCGTCGGTGGCGATCGGCCGCTGCCAGAGATCGGCATCGTGGCTCATATGGAGCACGAGGGAGAGCTTGCGCAGATCTGACATCGCGGCGAGAATTCGACGATGGGGAGCCCTCGAGGTCTCGTATCTGGAGCGCTCACCAGCCCCCTGTGTTTGGGCATGAGCGTATTGGGAGAGCTCCTTAGGCACCGCTCGCGAGAACGTTCCGAGGTCCATGAGATCCAGAGTGGTGCGATGGGGTGCCCAGTAGCGGTCGCTCGGCCAGGTACTCAGCGTGGGATGGCAGACGGTGATGTCCTTCAGCAGCGCGCTTTTGGCGGGACCGATGCGGTCAATGAACGTCTCCAGCACAATCCAGCCGGCTTCGCTGGTGAAGCGCAGAGCCTGACCGTAGAAGATCGGCGTTGCTTCGCGGCAGATCTGTCTGTTACTGCGCAGGAGATGAAGAGAGGGCTTGATTTGGAGCTGGAGCCGTAGACCGTGCCACCTCTGGCCGTTGTCGTGGAGGTACTCCCAGTATTCTTCTTCGCGACATCTGCCCGGGATCAGGGGTGCATACTCGATCGGCAGAGTCTGCACGAGGGCAATTTCATAGATATGGTCGCGCAGCTCGCCGGGCAGATCCAGGAATCGGAATGGGTATGCGGTCTATCCACAGTCAGCAGTCTGGGAATGATCGATGCAATGTGCCAGAACACACCTCGCGCTCCCTGACTCTCCCCACATCGTCCATGTAGAGTTCACCGGCTCCCGAATAAGCCATGTCGCTGGTGCAAATGATCAATCAGTCAAGGAGCTGTCCAGTCGATGCATGAGTGAGGTCCCTCTGGAAAGGAAAGCAGACATATATAGCTTTGGGCCTTTGCACATGCACGCTTCAGTGAACGGAGCTGCTCACATGCCCGGCCCACTTCGGGCTTCCGGGCCTCTGTCACATGCTGCAGATCCATCACCAGAATCTTGAACCCAGTCGCTAAGCAGTAAGATCGTGGCATCGCTTCTGCATTAAAGCCGACTGTGAAGTACAAGTGGGAGCTCCTCCTCGACCTCCTGCTGTGCCCAAGCGACACCTCTATTCCGAACCATCCAAGCCACCTACCCGCATACTCGAGCACCTCACTCGCACATGAGGACGCCGCAACCCTTGTAACGCAGTCGTGTCTGCACCGTCCTAGATCCGCCGTTACTCTCCCTCATATCACGCCCTGGTGCTGTACGCCACTTGATCCACCACGGTGCCTTGACACTCCAGAGACTTGTTCAGGAAGTCACCGAGGGTGCCGGGTGATCCGCTGAAGGCCCATGTGTGCCGCCACAAGTACTCGCACATTCCCGGGCTCTTGCAAGGCTCATTCGCTCGGACCGGGTAGTTGCGGTGCTGGTCGTAGTGCTGCTCCACCACTTCGATGCCAAGGTTCCTCAGTTCGCCGAGGGTGCGCCGCATCGCCACCTCGCGAGGGCTCATCAATGACGGTCCCGGGTCGGCGCCGAGGTCGCTGATTGCGGTCTCGAAGAGCGCGTGCCGACCCTCGGGATTGTAGTGTGAGAGGTGGATGAGCTGCACCTTTGCGTTGGGCATGATGTCCGCTGCCGAAGTGTAGATGGGGTCGCTGGCTAAGGGCGCCTCCCACACGCTATCTGACAGACAGCGCAGCAGAGCGAGGTGGAGACTGCGGAGCCCCGGCATAGCGGTAAGGATCTTGGCTGGATCCGGCGGCTTTCCGATTATGGCTACGATGCATTCATGTCTCTCGACGTCCGAATCGCAGGGCCAACTCGGCTTCAGGCCGAAGGGTTCGAGAAGGTCGCCACGAGCGCGCGCGTCCGCGCCATAGCGAGACTCCGGGTAAGTGCTTAACGCAGGGTGGCAGATGGTGATGTGCCTAAGGAGTCCGCTTTTCCCCGAGCCAATGCGTCGGAGCCAGTTGTTGAGAGTGATCCAGCCGGCCTGGTTGATGAAGCGACAGGGCTGACCGTAGAGGATGGGTGTTGCCTCCGCACAGACCTGTTTGCTTGACCGGAGCAGCTGGAGCGATGGAGCAATCTCGAGCTCGTACCTCTGATGATACCACCACTGGCCGTAGTCTTCGACTTGCCCCCAGAATTTGTCGTGAGCCTGACCAGGAGCTAGTCCGGCAAACTCGATGGGTAGATCGGGTATGAGAGCCAGGCTGTAGATAACGTCTCGAAGCTCGCGCGGCAGGTCGAAGAAGCCTGTAGGTGGTCCCTTGGGTGACTGTGCCGGCGTCGTCGGCGCTGAGCTGGACTCTTCGGACTGCATGTTGGGTGGAGCGTGCTATACAGTCCTCTCGGTTGCGCAGCGATGTTGTGTGGCTTGAAGATGACCGGAGCTGTCGGGTGACTGTGCACAGGGTTGCGGATGGGTGTTCGCGAGCGGTCGAGGCTTTCGGATTGAAAGATGTGTGCAAGAGACAGCAGACTCTGCGTGATCAGAAGGGGAAGAGTTTCTGTACCTGGAAGCTGGAGCGGACAGCTCAGTGATTGAAGGCAGAGTTCTGTCACATGTCACGAGGCTTTCGAGGCGCGCGGATAGCAAACGCAGTCAATGGACCACAAGCAGCCAGTGATTTCGACAAGTTCGCATAGACCTTGGCGGGTCCCGCATAGCACGCAGGCCAAACGCGGCGAATGGTACAGTCCCTTGTGAGAAGCCAGTCATGACCCGACTCCAACAGCACCGGTCTGCAAGATCAGCGACTCACCAATCGCAGCTTTCGGCCAGGAGCCGAGCAAGTTGCTCCAGCTGACGCCGGTCTTCACTGTCGAAGCCTTCCTCGACAGCACAGTCCACGTCAATGATGGCCAAGACCTTGGCTCCATCAGCCCAGGCCCTCTCCGTGCTGATCGTTCAACCTTACCTCCCCATTCTTCACTACCGGCACAACAATCTCGCTCTTCGAGTCGCCATCGCAGGCAATATGGCCAGGGAACTTCTCCACATCCGGCACAAGCTGCGTCTCACCACTTGCCGCCGCGGCGCCGCAGACTCCCCGTCCAAAAGCAATCGTCTGGCACGCGACCTTGCCGTGGAAGGGGCCCAGTATCAGCTGATCCGGTACGGCCGTGTCCAGGACATAGAAGCCAGCCCAATTGACGCGATTGCTGGGAGACGGCATGGAGCGGTAGGCATGCCAGAGAAGGGACGCCGTGTTCGCAGTGTTGCTGGTCGCCGGGTCACTCGGTGCCGCTTTTGTCGACTAACGGCAATTCATCATCACGCACCAGACCCAGTTGCGTTGCCCATCGAATAGCGCCGTGGCCTGGTCGAGGACCTGCTGGTAGGCTTCTGTTTTGCTTACCCCGGTGGCGAAGGTAGACGCATCAGCGTGGACCTGTCGAACTCAGTCCCGCGCACAATGTCATCTGCATGCGCAGCCATACCATCGCGCTTGAACGGCGATTCCGACTGACGATGAAGGGGTGTTGAGGAGAGTGAAGTCAGAGCTTGTCTCGCCCAGCATCGGGGTCTTGGCAGTCATCGCGGCCGAGAAGACGCCCCGCCCGACGACATGTGAGCAACGACACCTCCGCCATCATGAGACGTTGGGTCTGGGGCCACGGAGCTCACTCGTTAGGCATAAGGCCCGGACGAACTTGATACACATGCTCATTGACTTATGCATGCCGTTGATTGGTACCGACGTCGGCTCACATCACGCCGGTAAATCCGAGTACCTCCACACAGCATGGATACAACATCCTCCCATTAGCTTCTCTCATCACTCTGGTCTCAACCCCAATCCTGCACCAGAACCCTCAATTGATATTGAGCCAGCCACATAGCCTGTCATGACTGGACTCCGGCAATGCTGTGCGACAGGCTCACTCCATCAGGGCCAAGCCCAAGGCCGATTCGAGACAGTCCACGGCCTCGAGTGCTACGTCGCGGATGCCCCGAGTGATCGCCCCAGCGGCATCATCGTCATCATCCCCGATGCCTTCGGCATCGCCCTGGCCAACAACAAGATCCTCGCAGACGTACAGTAACGCTCGCTCGAGCAATGAGACAGCGAGCTGATCATCAGCAGGAGTATGCCAAGAAAGCCAACGCCACAGTCTACCTGCCCGACTTCATGAACGGTAAGCACCGCGCCGTCCCCAGATCCACTCTGGCTGAACCCTCCCAGGCTTCATCATGCCCCCGGAAGTCATGATCTCCTACAAAGCCCTCAGCGCCACGGGCCTCTGGAACCAACTCTACAAGCTCGGCCACGCCGCGTACCTGCTCCGCTACTTCCTGCCCTTCATGTACTACTGCGGCGAAGGCAGCGCCCGCCCCCGCGTGCTGAAATGGTTCATCGCGCTCAAACAGCACGAAGCCGCGGACCTCCCCGTCGGCACCGCCGGGTTCTGCTGGGGCGCCAAGTACGTCAGCGAGCTGTGCTGGGACCAGACCAAGACCGCCGACGGGAAACGGCTGGTCGACTGCGGCTTCGTGGCGCATCCGTCGAACATCAAGTACCCCGGCGACATCGAGATGATCGTGCTGCCGTACTCATGTGCAGCGGCGGAATTTGATCCGCAGATGTCGCCGGCGCAGGCTCAGCAGACTAAGGATGTCCTCGCGGCCAAGACGGCCAAGACGAAGGATCATGGCGTGGAGCACGAGTTTGTGATGTATGAGGGCGCATTCCACGGTTTTGCAGTCAGAGCGGACGAGAACGAGAAGGCGGAGGCGGAGCGAGGCCGGAAGGCGGAGGCGCAGGCTGTCGATTGGTTCAAGAGGTGGTTCGCGAACCCTGCACCGACTCCGAGCTCGTGAGATCACGTTGATCAAAGTGGTGGGGCTTTCATCTGTTGTGATAGCAGTGTAATACTCGAAGTATGGATACAGCACTGACGGTCCCCGTTCCGCTCCGCGGTCGTCTTTGCTAACGGCCTCTGCGGCCCGCAATGGTTCTGGGCCGGCGCAAGGAGGCAGCCGTACTGCAATACCTTCACCAAGTCCGAGGCATGAATTTGGTCCGGCCTTAGCAATGTTGCAGACGATCCCAAGTCTCGAGTCCAATCGAGCGTAGGCCCGATGCTCAAGCGCTAGCAGACTTCGTAAGCTGGACGTCCGTGCACAGCGGCCAAGCTTCCAGGGAATGTTGTTGAGCCGAGCCAGTTGCCTGTGTCCTCCAGTCATGGAAGCCCATTCTTGCTCAGCCAGTCCCCTGTTAGCCTATATCGAGGCTTCAGGCCGGATAGACCGCGGCTATATGGTCTCAAGGCAGACCGTAGATGCACGGAGGTGCATTGTCATCGGGCTTTCAAGGGACAGAGAGAGCGTATGCGGCGCTCGACGGTGTTGCCGTACTAGTGCTGGCACATGCGATGCGATGGGACTGCCAGTCCAGCGTTGATGTGCGCAAGAGCTTCGCGCTGATGGCGCTCGGGGTGTTCCCTCCGACGTCATGTTCGAGTGATGCGCAGCCATCCGGTCATCCAGTGGCTCCAGCATGGCGTCCGTGTGTGCGCCGGGCGAGCCATTAGTGCAAGAGTGCAGACCGCAGTAGACATGGCAGTGTCGACAGGATCTGGGTCCATACGCCAAGTCCATCGGATGCGGGCGTCTGGAGCATGATGGCTGATCCACCTTGAGGTCCGTCAGTAATCATGTCGTTTTCCATATCGCCGCAATTGGACGTACCTGTCCATGTCCCAGAGCTGAGCCTCCATCCCATGGCCTCTAGTACGTCAGGACGCACCGCACCTTTCCTCCCAATACATCGTGATCCCATTCAGTAGACCGACCTCCCCGTGGCACTATTCATACTGGGCCTCAACCGCGGATTCAACAGCTTGCCACACTCAATGCAGCACCCACTGGCGGTATGATTCCCATGCCGCAGCAGCATCTCCTCCATGACCGTCTCGGTGCGGTCCAGCATCCACTCCAGCGCCTCCTC
>JAWDJV010009927.1:0-13596 GCA_033119285.1 Teratosphaeriaceae sp. CCFEE 6253
GTCTTGAACGAAGGAGACACGCGATACTTCGAGAGCGGTGGTGGTGGAGAGAAATCATGGATGTTGTTGCCGCCGATCTCGGTCCTGACAGGCTGCGAAAGAGTGAGCAACATTGGACAAGAGGTGCTGTCGTAGCATGTAGGGATGCAAGCAGCGACGCTTCTATACGAGGGGTGAGGCAGTAGGACAGTCACATACATGTATAGCAGCTCCAAGTGATCGGCGAGCAACACCCAATGCGCAACCCGGCTCTGTCGCACCGTATGACGGGTAAGCTAGGGTGCGGCCCAGAGAGATGTCGACAACGGGTTGCGCAAGATGATTCGTTCGTGCCCTTCTAGGCGGATGCCTGCGTCTGCAATCGCAAGGCACGCCTATCAGATCGTGAGGTGTGCAGGCACTGGGAGTTTGCGTTCAGAGTCTAGGCCGGTTCGAGCCAATCCGGAGCAGGTGAAGTCGACGTGCCTTGCTGGAGAGGGCAATATCAAGCGCACAGCTGTGGTGGATCGTTCTCAAAGGGCAGAGATCAGCTTGAGCTGAGCCATGGTGAGCACGCGGACGGTGGATAGTCAGGTCTAGACGGCCATCCCGGGCGATTAGGCTCTAGCATGCAGGCATGTAAGTGATGGCGTCCTCTGGCGGCGCCCGTCGAGCCACTGCAAATGACAATCTCGTGCCCGCAGGACGGTCGATCCCCATGGTCGAAATGAGCGATGCGCTTCAGGCGGAGAGGCTGGTGAGGCAGAAGGTGCAAGCCACCACGTTGCAAGGTTGCATTCCCCACGAGGGCTAGACTTCCCGAAGCGTTCGGCGAGCACGCTTCGGACGTCGCTTGACATTCTGAAACGGGCTGGGGATCTGAGAGCGTCGGCGTGCATGATGGCAGCTCTGGTATGCCCGTTGAAACCCAGTTTTGCATGGACGCCAGTGGCGGAGGTTCGACTCCACCGCGGGCTTGGCGATCCAACGGGGGGTTGCGGGTGGGAGAGTCAGAACGCGTGCAGATCACCAGCGTGCGCACCGCGTGGCGCCTCGTGGTGTGAATGCGGACACCTCGCGCTGATCGGCGCGGGTCATCACAGCTTCAGCAGATGGTGCTTGCCTGATCCGGAGATCCCTCCCACTGCGCGGTGGATGTGAAGTCCACTTCGACGAAGCGCCCCGGCTCCAACAAGCCTTTGACCTCATTCTGGAGCCAGGGTCCATACGCCGGCAGCTCTAGCGTTGGCAAGGGCCGCACGCCGCCGCCGCCGCCGTCAGTCTGCCGGACCACACACCGGACGTCGCCAGGCACGCAATCGTCTCGATCGCATCTTGTTGGCCATCGGGCATACCATCTAAGTTCAGCCGCCACAGGGCGGCTGGGCGGGCGGGTTGTCGAAGACACGGCGATGCCGCCATGAGCTCAGCGGTGGCAACGGCAGGGCCACCGAATAGGAGTGGTGGTAGCCATGCGCCATCCATCATATGCCTCCTCGGCGCTCTCCCGTCTTCCAGCGGACATGCCATTCGTTTCCGAACAACGAACAACTGACCCGCAGCCGCTGCGGCCACTCGCCCATGTCCGGTCTGCGAATCATGTCCGCGACTGCAAGGTCTCGGTCTTTGCTTCCGCACATCATGTCCACTCTCAGGAAGCCGGCTCAAGAATACGCGGGCCGGATCCAGCCGCAGTCCTCTCAGAGGCGTCTCGACCCACGCACTGATGATCCGTCGGTCCACGTGCCGACGACGTGGAGGACACGCGCGGATCATCGACGCGCACGCGGATGGCACGCTGCGCCTTACACGTCACGCACCAATCGGTGCGAACGCGGTACATGATCGACAGCACTTCGTGCGTATCTGGCACGCGAACGAAGGGCGGTACCCTCCAGGCTTCGGTTAATGCAGTAACGCGCTCTCCCCATGCAGTCCTGCTTCCGGACGTCGCAGCCTCGCCAGGTCTCATCTTGCATGCGGACTGGAAGCTCTGCAGCCTTGGCGACGCCGTCACCCTGCAACTAAGACGTGTGCGTGTGGACATGGCTGAGACACACTGACATTAGTGGACCCGGACACCAGGTGAGCATCAAGGCAGGGCTGAGCACTTTGAGCAAGGCCGCGTGCGCACCATGAGGTGAGAGCGATGCTGTGGCACCGCCGTCAGTTTCTCGCAGGCTTCGAGAGATCGTTCCGCGGCTGGCCGTATAGCTACGAGTGATCAGCGTGCATGTACAGGCCGACATGGGACGATCCCGTCGCTTCAGATGCCACCGAGTCCCACCTAGTCCGCAAAGATGCAGAAGCGCTGGAGCTGAGGGCTACGCGAGGAAGCCTCGATTGATGGACTGCGGAAGATCAGCGTGAATGCTCTCGCTTGAGCATATAACTCACCAAGCAGAGACAATCTTGCCGATCAACAACTGCTGCCACGCCCTAAGTGCGTCGGCGCGCAGTGGCATGTCGACAGTCACTCGGAGCCTGGCCCGCTGCTGCTGAGCTCACCGACTGCATCCAGAGGTTACCAGGCATTGTAGGCACGCGTGCGTCGACCATGGCTGCAAGCTCGGCCAACGGCAGCGTCGCGCTCAATCGAAACGTTCTGGCCTTGTGAAAGCGGTACACGCGTTAGTCCGCTGTGCACGAGCCGCTGGAGTACGCTGATACCCGACTTCGACGATAGCATTGGGCTCGCCATGCATGCAACGCGGACGGCTCGCTGTCAAGCCCTTGCTACCGCAAGCCAACGAAGCACTGAGGGAGATCCACTGACAGCCGAGATCAGTGGACGGGAGGATGGCTGCAACGTTCCGCACCTAATCCCGGGCTGGAGACTAGCCAGAATCGATAGGCTCTCTACCATGAGTCTTACCATGTTCGCACTCCAGGAGCTCAATGCCGCTGCTCGTCCGCGGGTCTCAAATGATACATGTAGGCACCGGCCTTGGCTTCTTCACGACCGAGCAGGGGCCATTAGTGCCACGAGGCCTGATGTTGACCCAATCCGATCCGCCATGGCGATCTTGATGAGCATACGTCCGTCTTTCATGGACAGGTCTGCAAGCCTGAACCATGGGCTGAGTGACTGGAACGTGGTCCCTACCCTCACAGTAGATGCACTCGACCGCTGTGGATCCATCAGCAGCCTGCCCCCGTGCGCTCATTGACCCATAGTGGTCGATATCCCTAGCGGATGGCCGGTGAAGCCGCGCGAATAGTTGATGCTGAGAATCCGTGACTCCAGAATCGTCGCCTAGGAGCAGCAGCAACAGCAAGACACGAGGCGGGCCGTGTCCAGGTTGCGTCACATATCCATTGTAAGCTGGTCAGTTTACGGTGTTGACTGGCTGTGCGTGTCGAGACTTCGCAGCCCACGCACTCGACGAGTAAGCATCGCGGACTGGATCGTCCAGGCAGCACTATGGGAGGTACAGTAGCACCGCTTGAGAACCATCTAATGCCACAGGGCCAGCACCGCGTGTGTGAAGCAGCGGCAGTTCACTGTGCTAGGGCTGGCAAGTCCGGTACCCATACAACAGACCCTTGCGGCGTTCAACTCGGCCATCTCCCGCGCATTTGGGCACCACAGAAGCAAGTGACGAGCACTGCACATGCAGATCATCAGTGCAAAGCCTGGGAACCGCGCTTGGTCCATGTCGGTGGCAGTCCCGAGGCGTGAGCTCGTGTCACCCTTGCGCCACCACATCCGTTCGCTCTATCCATGGACCGTCGTCCAGGATGTTGTGGGAGTTCTGGACACTGTATATGTCCAACCCCGAGGCCTTTGGTTCAGGTACTGCGGATGTGAGGTTGAGCCAGGTGACTGTTCATTGCTACCTAATGCCATGGTTTGCAAAGCGTTTGGGCTAGGACCCGTAGCTACATGTGTCGCTCTAGACACAAGAGTGGAAGGAGCCTCTGGCACCATACCTTGCTTTACCTCAGCGCAATCTACTGGTGCTTCGCTGACATCGATGATACAGATTGCAACAATCGATCAGGCTTGCAAAGCGCAGCAGACACAAGTCAATGATAGTGGCATGATCAGTCGCAATGAACACGGCGAGAAAATGACGTTGAAGTCGAGTCCCGGTTCGGTGTGGGCCCCTTGATGTCGTCAAGAAATCATACACTACAGGACGGACGCACAGAATGGCGGTCGGATTACTGTGTCACATCGACATGCTCGCCGCAATGGTGCTGTTGCAGTGTCGTGATCGTATCGAAGATGAACGTTGACGGTCCCAAAGGGCGTCCAGCCGCGCAAGGCCGGCGGACGTCACAGCAGCATAGAGCAAGATGCTGGAGAAACGGCAGCTGCACTGGAATCAAAACTCGCATCATGTTTCCAAGAGCTGCATTACTTGAGAGACCCAAGCTCAAAGACGAGAGAAACATCAATCCCGCCTCTTCGCGCTCCTATCCTCGATCGCTGGACTCGTCCTCCGACTGCGACTGCCCTCTCCAGCCTCAGCATCCACAGGTGTAGGATTGACCTCTTTCAGACCCGCGTCATCCACTTGCCGCTTCCCAAGCACGGCCGGATCCTCCTCCTCCACCTCCGTGGCACTACTGCCGCCCTCATTGCCATCGCGACTGTCGTCCTCCTCGCCCTGCACCGCCTGATAGCCCTCCTTACTCTCACTCTTGCCCTTGATGAAGCCATCGATGATCCAGTACTGCGCAGCGTTCATCGCCAAGGGGAAGATGAACATCACAAACGCTATCTCAAGCGCTTCGTTGCCTTCGGTCCAGCGTAATGCCCAGTCGCCTACCCATGGCAGCCAGGGTAAGGCCGCGAACAGGAAGAACACGAACAGCTTCATGCCGGTCAGGCCGAAGAAGTAGATGAGCAGCTGCTTTGCCCACCAGGTTGCCTTAGGAGGCTGACCGTAGTTGCCGGACTTGATGGACTCCGCGGGCCGGGCAATCGGGGTGTAGAGGAAGAGGCTGTGGAAGACTCCGAGGAGGACGTAGAGGACCGGTATGCCTATGGTTGTCTAGCCGCGAAAGTCAATACACTGATGACACATACACGGCGTAGTGCGGGGACATACGTCAATACCCAGGTTGAGCAGGTAGAAAGAACACGGATTAGGCATCCTCCCTTCTGCATCTTTCCCGGCCGCGCTGACCGTCTTCGCGGCATTCAGCACGTCCGTCTTCGGGTCCGAGCTGGCGAACATGCTCATCGCGAGATTGAGCACATGCAAGAGCATCGAGCCAAAGATCTGCTTGCTGACGTCGAAAAACCAGATCTTCCAGGGCCGCTTGGGGGACTCGCGATAGCGCTTGAAGACCAGCGCCATGACGGCCATGACGCCCAGCGCGGCTTGTACGAGGAGCGCAAAAGGGCCGAGGAGATGACATTCAGCTTGTTCGGCTTCCTTCCCTTTCTGCGCTTGCAGGTCGGCGTCTTTGAGTTCTTCATCCTCCTGCGGCTCGAGAGGCGTGGCGGTCAGCTGGTCCTCCGGCTCGGCCTCGCTTGGCGGTGTGGAGGGTGCAGTCGCTATGCTGAAAGCATCATCCGTTGCCGTCGCCGAAGCAGTCTCGCTCGCAGATACCATGGTCTCTTGCACCACGCCAGCAATGTCCACCATCTCCGTCTCAAAGACCAGTGTCGCTCCCGCAGGAATCGGCCCTATGCCGCTGTCCCCGTATGCCAGTTCTGGCGGTATTGTGAGCTTCCTTCCCTCTCCAGGACACATATCCAGCAGCCCTTCGTCCCATCCTTTGATCACCTGCCCGGCGCCTAGCCTGAACGTGAAGGGGACGCCGCGTTTGTACGACTCGTCAAACACGATCCCAGTAGACTCCAAGGTGCCGCGATAGTTCACAGTGATGCTGTCGCCCTTGTGTGAGGGCCGCGAGCAGGAAACAGGCGTCGTATATTCGATCTTGAGGCCGGATGGGGTGGTGCTGGTGTCTTGGGCGGAAACGGCGGCGACGAGGAGCGCGAGCAGAGGCACGGGCAACATGGCGAGCGAGCGCATCGTGCCACAGGTCCGCCGGGTTTATCGTAGGTCTGTTCTATGCACACAGCAGGACCTGAGATCAGCGCAACGTTCACGGCACTGCCTCGTATCGCTGGGCGTGCAGGTGATGTCTCCGCCCCCACTCCCGAAGAGGCAATCCAAGTCGCGTGGCAGCATCATCAACAGATCACCCTTTCGCATCACACGTACATGTAGCTGTGAACGACCGGAGGCACTGATACGAGGCGTAGTTTAGTACGAAACACTACGTGCGCGCGGACGCTATCCGGGATCGGAACACAGGCTTGACTTCGCTGCCCAGGACGTGCGATTTCTTTGCCTACTCGGACACTCCTCAGGTCACGCTCCTTGTAGCCCTGACAATGAGTCTGGCGCGGCGATGTCTCCGGGTGGCAGAGCTTGGCGTCGAAGCGACAAGAGGGCTCAAGCCCACGGCATATGATCTGCTCGACGCTAGCGGAAGGCAGACACTATTCCCTACAGCATCATACTCATGCTGGCATTCTGTCCGCTCGGCACGGCATATGGCCCATATCCCGGCCGCGGGAACTTTGGCGTGCCATCAGTGTTCCACGTGAACTTCTGCGTCCGGATGTCCCGCGCCGACCACCCGTTGTAAGGGTTCGACATGCCGTGATACACGATCCAGTCCTCCGTCCCGTCTGGGGAGGTGGTGAAGCCTAGGTGGAAAGTGTGTCAGGATTGTCGGGACCAGCGGACACAGATAGAACCTACTGGCATGTCCAACACCATAGGCGCCTTCCAAAGCGTTCTGGTAGAACACGCATCCCTCGTTGTTCTTCCGCCAATCCTGGTTGTTCATGGGATCCTTACCCACCAGCTCAAGCTGGCCAAGACAGTAATTCCTGTTATCAGACCGAGCAGCACTGTATATGATGAATTGCTGCCCCGTAGTCGGGTTCACCAGCTGCTGGGGTCCCTCATTCGAGGCTAAGCGATCGTTCTGCATCCGGCCGAAGGGCGTCCGCTCCCAGGGGTTGCTCGGCACACTCAGGATCTGCCGCTGCGTCACGTTGCTCTCGACGGTCCAGGGATCACTCATCTTGGTGATGCAGAGATTGGCAGGCCAGCTCTCGTAGGCGCTGAACCAGCAGCTGTAGACGTGGTACAGGCCGGTAGTGTGCTGGAAGTACGTGCCGTCGATGGCGAATTGATCGTAGGTGTTGAGCTGCGACCTCATTGTGTAGTTGCTCGTCCAGGGGTCGGAGGTGCTACCTTGGAGGACATACATCCGGTGGTTGACGGCTGGGCAATTGTAATTGCCTGCAGGTGAACATGAGCAGGATCTTCGCGGCCTATTTAGTTCAAGGCTTACTCACAGAGCATCTCGGTTTCCGGCGGCGGGTTATCATAGCTGGGGTCTGCCGTGAATATCACATACCAAGTCCCGCCTATGATGTGCAGTTCCGGTGCCCATAGGTCCGTTGAGTAATTCTGGCCTGGGGGAGGCTGGAAAGCCAGCTTAGTGTCAGCGTTGTTCCAGTCTGTCAGTACTGAAGATCGAAGGATGGTGATATTGTCGTTTATCGATTGGGCCATGAAGTAGTAGTTGCCATGCCGTATGACCCAAGGGTCGGCGCCTGCTGCTAAGATGGGATTGGTGTATGTGTCCGAGGTATTGCTCTGCGCTGTGCACAGCGCGACGAGGCTCACGACCAGTGTGAAGGCAGCAAGGAGAACCATTGTGACTTAGATTTGGGTGCCACTGCAACGGCGTTCGCAGAGAGCTGGAAGGTGAGGCGGCCAGAAGTTGGAAACCGGGAGCGCCGTCTTACATATACCACCGTGTAGGCATTGAGCGATCCGCCAGCGTCCACCACACCCTCGTGGTCATGCTGCGCTCTGAGCCTTCTGCGGGGAGCATGGTTCTCCGCAACGTGGAGCGTGGAGCAGGATGTGTGGTGACGCAGAATTATTCAGGTACCCGAGGTGGAGGAGTCGAGAGGAGAAGACGAAGGCCGCTCAATCGGGATGGCACACCCCGCTACTGACTCGTGCGGATTGCATATCGAAGTCCTCCAGTAATCGCAGTCGCAACCATCCACCATCCAGTTCGCAGTACGGGGATTAAGATACAGGATCATGTCATCCGAAGTGACCTGGTCAACCGATTATCCGCCACCATGAACAACAACCAGTTCCGCAAACTCCTCTCGGACACGCCAAGCCGCCAGAACGATGGCTCGTCCTCCAGTGCTACACCTGCATTCAGTGCGAAGCGTTCCAGTATTGTGCCTATGACGCCCCGCGCGGTCAAGGGCGGCATCGATGTCGACTTCGCGCGCCAGGTGCGCGAGCGTAATGCCGCAGTCAACCCCATGAAGAAGTTCCGCTCCGCAGCTGCACCGAAAGGCGCAAAGCTTGCCAAAGGCTACACGGACCGTGCGCGAGCACGAGAGGAAAAGGGCGATGGCGAGGACGACCGGGCCGCACGGATCAAGGCGCTGGAGGAGCAGATGAAGCTGGGCCAGATCTCGATGGAGATGTTTGAGGGGTTACGGGACCAGATAACGGGTGGAGAGGCGTCGAGTACGCATTTGGTTAAAGGCTTGGATCGACAGCTGTTGGAGAGGGTCAAGAGGGGTGAGGATGTGCTGGGCGTTGGTGGAGGAGAGAAGACAGCGGTTGCAGAACCCGTGCCCGATGTGGACGAGGAGCTGGACAAGCTGGGAGAGCAGGAGGTCGTGACCGTGCAGCGGGAGAAGGCGAAGAAGGGCTCAATGGCGTCTCCCTCGCTGGCGGGCAAAAAGCGGAATAGAGACGAGATCATGGCGGAGATGAAGGCGCAGCGAGAGGCTGCGGCACGTGCGAAGGCTGCACCGCAATTGGACGCTCGATGGCGGAAGGTGGGCGAGAAGGAGAAGAGCAGAGTTGAGATCGACAGCAAGGGAAGGGAGGTCATTATCACGGTGGATGAGGACGGGGTCGTCAAGAAGAAGGTGCGAAAGGTGCCCAGCCAGGATCCGGAGATCGCATTGGACATGCCCGATGCTAGTAGAGCTATCCTCGGTGCCGACTCAATCGTTCCAGAGGCAATCTCACAGCCGACTCCGCTCGTAGAAGATGATGAAGACATCTTTGACGGCGTGGGGACGGCATACAATCCGCTCGGCGACGAGCCGGACGATGTTGATGATTCAGGGGAGGAGTCTGATGTCAACGACGATGTGCTACCACTACAGCAGTCACTCAAGCCTCCGGACGAGCCGAGTGCGCCCAAGACCGAACGTACTGAATCGGACGACCAAAGTGACGAAAGTGAACCGCATGAACTGCCTGCCGAACCACCCGAAGTCAGCGATGAGCCAGCCCCAAAGCCCGAGTCTGTACGGCGCAGCTACTTTGCCGCCCCGTCCGCAACCGTGGACGAGTCCTCGATCGATCATTTCGCGGGCATACAGAACGTCATCAAGAAAGCAGCCCAGCTGGGTCAGAGCAAGGAACCCAGCGACGAGGACGACGACGCGCGCGAGGGCGAAACAGCAGAAGCCCATCAAACCCGTCTCAAGCGTCGCACTCAGATGCTCGCGCGGCAGGATCGCGATCTGGATGACATGGACATGGGTTTCGGCGGCAGCAGAGTCGAAGACGAGGCCGACGGGGACGAGGAAGGCGGCGCGAAGATCAAGCTGTCGGAGTGGAAGGAGGGTGGCAAAGGGGGCGATGGTGGGGATGAGGAGGGTGGCAAGGGTGGGAGGGAGAAGAAGAAGAGGAAGCCGAAGAAGCGGAAGGGGGATGCGAATAGTGCTGCTGACATCATGAGGGTGATGGAGGGCAGAAAGGGCAAGTGAGTCCAGCACAGGCAGCCAATGGACTATGGATTTGCGAGATCTCGGTAGGCACCTCACCGCGCCACGCCCGTGGATTCAGGCGACTTGGGAATCACCAACTCCGGCCACGTCGAGTAATGCTGGCCCTATGAGCACTGGGGTAGGCCGTGGCGGATGAGCTTCATGACTCGCTCGGCTATGCCCGTCGCTAGCTGGCGTGTACCGTCTGCCGCGGCTCCCCGAGTACTACGGCCTCTCCAGGAGCACGGAGAGGTGCCGCTGCTCAACCGTTCCAGCAAGTCGCACCGGCGAAGGCCACACCAGCACGTGAGCACCTTGCGCTGGTTCTTCGCCAGAAGACTCGACGAGTCGCCACGGAAGGACATGCGGGCACAGGATGTTCCAAGAAACGTGCACCCGAGTAATTGCTCTGCTGCCAGCAGCACCCCGTGATGTCGGTCCGCGGACTATCCAACGGCTATAGAGGCGAAAGCAAACAACGCCCGAGACACCTACGCTCGAAGATCCAACCCAGTAGCCAACAGATCCCTCCGTATGCACTCGCGACACCCGTAATCCCAACACATGATGCTAGATCACACTGAATCACCCACATCACCCATCTTGCCGCCCCCACCGTTCCCTCACAGACCCCTGTGATCTCGCACCTCGAAAGCCGGCAGCATCGAGCCGAGCCAGCCGAGCCAGCCGCACCGGGCTCCGGAGCGGGACACCGAAGTCGTCCTCGTCGTCGTCCTCTTCACTCGCGTCCCTTGTCTGTTCGGCCCTCACGCTCCCAGCCTGACGAGACTCCCCATGGTCCAACCCACTTTGCCCATCGTACCCATCCTCCCTCTCCTCCCCATCAAGGTCCTCGGCATCCAAGCTCTCCAGATCATAACTCCCCGGGACCCGCTTACTTCCCGCCGGACTCTGAAAGATGAGCCCCGAGCCCAGGGCCAGCGTGTCGGCGGATAAGCGCGCCGCGATCTTGAGCATGATCGCGACGAGGTGTGCGGGCGGGCCGAGGAAGACGGCGCAGGCCTTGTGCACCAGTGCGGAGGCGAGGTTGGTCTGGTGGCGGTGGAAATTGGGGCGGGCCGTCACCGTTGAGCTGGCGGAGGAGGTTGTTGAGGAGGAGGCGGAAGAGACAGGGGAGAGGGCTGAGCGGGGTTGAGGGGGTTGGGTGGCGGGGTCTGGTGAAGTGGGTAGTTTGGATGGGGTGGGCGGCGCGCTGCCGATGGAGCGGCGGGCGCGGATGCGGGATTGGATGGCGGCGAAGGGATCGGCATCGTCTTCCGGCTTGGGGCATGTTGCGGGCGAAGGTGAGGGTGGCAGCGGGTCGTGCGCTCCGACGGAGGAGTCTCGAGCTGCTGGCGCTGGGCGATCCGCCGACACATCCTCAAGGTGTGAATAAGAATCCGAAGCGGGCTCTGGCGTCCGGTGCGGTGGAGACGAATGGTCTGGCGACGACTGCATAGCCGCCGGAGTCAGCGGCGCTGGCTCGTCTGGCTCCCGCGTTTCCGTCCTCTCGTCCTCAGCTGGGCTTCCGCGGTCCTCTGGCTCCTCGCTCCGTTGTTGCGCATGCGCCTCCGCCACCTCCAGGCCCCCACTGGAATCCGGTGGGGAGGGGGGCATGTCGGTGGGTATGGCCTGGAACGTCCGGAATTCCGCCAACTCCAGCTGTGGCTGGTCGACGAGCTTAGCGATCTCGCTCGTGCCATCCAGATGCGTGCTGATTCGGATCTGCGAGAAGGGTTTGAGCGCGTGTGGCATCAAACGCGCTGGCGTTGTCACGGATCGCATATTCTCGAGTCTGCTCGGCCGTACGGGAGTCTGTATATTGGTGCTTGCCACGGCCGGTGGTAGGTCGCTGCCGTCGGGCGTCTCGGTGCCTGATTCCACCTCCTCGCTCGACACGTCCTCACCACCTTCCTCCTCCTTACCCACCAAACCTCCAGCCTCCCAGCCCAGTCTTCCATCCTCAGGCATCCAACTATACCTCCCAGAGCGTCTCCACTTCTTCGCCGGCCCAACACTGATCCTGCGGCTCACTCGCCTCTCATGCAACTCCTCCACCGTCGGCCTGGACTCTTCGATCCCACGATTGAACGGACACGCCGTCCGTTCGTAGAACAGCACCTTGGCCAACACCACCTTGAGCTCTTCAACCTTGACCAAGTCCTCGGGTGTCTTGGCAGGGAGCTCGATCCGGTAGTACGTCTCCGGCAGCACGCGCATGGTGAACTTGGACACGCCGTCCACGCACCAGCATTGCGAGCGCGGCAGGATGGCGTGGAGCAGGGCGCCGGAGTGCAGGAAGGAGACGGAGCCGGGGACGCGGTAGATCTCCAGGGGTCCGGAGGCGAGGGTGCGTTCGGTGCGGGACGTCCATGGTAGCGTGCCGGAGGTGGTTGTGCTAGGTGATCGGGCCGAGCTGGACGAGGAAGGGCGCGAGGAGGGTGGGGTGCTGAACTTGATGATGCTGGCGCTGGAGTGGGTGTACAGCGTCTCGACGTCTTTGCTGGCGCCTATTTCGACGCTGGGGTTGGTGGGGTGCGAGGTGGTCGTGAGCTTGGCGGGCACGGTAAAGGAGCGATTGAGGGCGGCGCGCCGAGGGGTTTCGGGGTGGGAGGGGTTCATGGTGTTGTGGTATAAGAAGAGAGTTGTTGGTGACTGAGGCTTGCTATGCCCTGCCGACGACGATTCTCCTCCTTGGTATCGATTTCATTGTGCACATGTGCATCTCCTACTAGCAATGTTGTTGTGACGCGATATGCTGATGCGGAGAGCGATCGGCGGAGGATCGGCGGTACATGCAAGGGTGCGGGACTCAGCAGTGTCCGAGCTGCCGAACTCAATCGGGAAGTTTGACATGTGCGCGCTCGATCTTGCTCTCGGGCAGTCGACCCTCCGTGTAGAGATCCGGTATGGATCAACGACGTGCCAGCAAGCGTCCAGGAACGGCGAATGTCAATATCATCACAGGCCACCGAAGGAGATCTGCGACTGGACTCTCACATGTCCGCCGCGCGGGCTGGGATGACCCCGCGCTACGTCAATCGTGCTATTCCAAGCTTGCAATGTTCTTGATCTGTTGATATGGAAATGGCATCTTCATCCAGCACGAGTCAAGATACAACACCTTCCTCTCCATCTCCTCTCGCCACCATGGACTTTGACTCCCTCCGCGACCAACTCACCCACCTCCACACCTCCTTCGAGCCCAACGCCATCCTCCGCGGCGCCCAACTGACCTTCGTCGGCGCCAACCGCGCCCTCCAGAACCCCCAACTCTTCACCTCCTCCCACTACCGCCAAGCCGTCTTCGCCGTCCTCGCGGGCCTCGCCATCCGCCTCCTCCTCTCCCTGCCCACCTACACCATCCGTCTGGCTCTGTATTTTCTTGGGTACTTCACCGATCTGTCCAAGTCAGGATGGGACGAAGATGTCATCGAGGGGTTGGAGTTCGTCGAGCACTCTGTCCTGCAGGTCCCTTTCTTCCTGATGACGTTGGTACGGTACCTGTCACCCGCGATGGACGACATGTTCATGCAGAGTCTGGGGTGGGTAGACCAGACCTACACGCGCAAGCACCAGAAAGAGGATCCCGGGAGCTTGAGGGGGTTGTACTACCCCAACCTGAAAGAGTACGATAGCCATGGATCCGGGGACCGGCACAAGGACCCCTACAAAGCCTTCATGGCGTTCCTGATGAAGTTCGGGCGGAAGGCGGTGCTGAGCCTGGGCGTGTACCTGCTCTCCTTCGTGCCGTACGTGGGCCACTTTGTCCTGCCGGCCGCGAGCTTCTACACCTTCAACAATGC
>JAWDJV010009928.1:0-13569 GCA_033119285.1 Teratosphaeriaceae sp. CCFEE 6253
CCCATTGAGCACACGACGTGGCTTACCAGACACACGCGTGGCAGCCGTAAGCATGATCGGCAGATCACGAGCCAAGTCGGGACGTATCGAGGGCTTGGTGATGGTGCAGATAGGCCAAGCCATCTGTATGCCCGTTGCGCTCTCGGGCCCGACACTCCACAATCCTTCGGCTGTTCCTCCGCCTCCCTCCATCAACGGGCAGAGGGATGCCCTAGATCGTCAGAACGCTGCCGGAAAGAACGAAACGGCTCTCTGGCAGACCCACGTAGATGCGAGGCTCGTACAGCCTGGCACAAGATGGCACCTGCGGGTATCTTTGTTCGCTATCAGTCCAACTCGCCGGCACCCGAGAACCGCGATATGCGTTGATAACTGAGCTACGAGCTCACAGAGTTAAAGAAGATGGATGGTCACACCAGACTCGATCATGCTCCAGTTGATCTGCTGAATCAATCCGCGGCGATCTCTTACCACGCAGTCTGATACCTACCCATTCACAATCTCTGCTTGGCCATTCGATCCAGTATGGAGACGACCAAGGGCGATGAGACGGTAGCACTGCCATGGCTGCGACTGAACAAGTACTGTGTTGATCCAGTATCGACGATAGACGCTCGCGCTGACCGACCGCAGTCCCTCAGTCCAGATCTGCTTGGTGTCGGCGTGTCTCTTCTTCAATCCAGGGCTATACCTGGCAGTGACGGTACGACCATCCAGTAATCAGTGACTCTTCCGCTGACTCCGGTTGCGCATAGCTCCTCGGCGCTGGCGGTGGCCGGCCATCTTCGACTGACATGGCCAACATATCAAACGGTGTACTCTATGGCATCTTTGCCTTCTCCGCTGTTGGTGCGGGACCGCTACTGAACAAGATTGGGCCAAGGTACACCCTCATGTTTGGGATCACGGGCTATCCCGTCTATCAAGGGGCCATGTGGTACTTCGACGAGTCTGGTCTGCTGTGGTACCCGATTTTCGCCGGAGCCTACCTGGGCCTTTCAGCCGGTTGCCTATGGACTACAGCAGTGTTCACCGCGACCGCGTATCCCGAGGAGAGGGACAAAGGCCGTTGGCGATCGCTTCAGTGGTCTGCAAACGTCGCTGGTTCGGCCATCGGAGCAGCCGTCGCTCTGGGCGTCAGCTGGAACTCGAAGTCCGAGGGTGTTCCTCATGCTGTCTACATCATCTTCATCATACTGCAGTGCCTGTCGACGGGCATAGCTCTGTTCGTCAAGAACCCGGAGACGCTTCGTCGCAGCGACGGCACCGCACTAGCCCTGTTCAACTCCATGTCGCTCCTAGACGTGCTGAAGATCACTGGAGGCTTACTTGTTGACTGGAAGATCATCTTACTCATCCCCTGTATGCTGACGCCGGAAATGTGCGTATAGCTGTGTCGGCGGGGTGCCCCCTACACATGCTGACCTTGTTACTGACCGCCCTTAGGTTCTTCCCGTTCCAGGCTTCAATGAATGCCTACGCATTCAATCTTCGCACTCGAGTCCTCAACAGCATGCTCAACAATCTGATCCAGATCCCAACGGCCCTCTTTTTGGGCTGGATCTTGGACAACGAGAAGCTAGGGACCCGCCGACGGCGTGCTTTCCTCGGGATCACCTTTGACGCAGTATGGATCATTGGCGCCTATATTGCGCAAACGGCATGGCTGGCGTCCTGGAAGTTCGACCGCTCGGTGCCCGGTCCTATGATCGACTGCACAGATCCTGCGTATGCTGGGGCCATCGTCATCTACATGATGTACGCAGCACAATACGGCATCTTCCAAAACGTCGTGCTCTACGTACTGGGCACCCTGACCAACGAGCCGAGGAAGACCGCCGCCATCGGTGGGCTGTTCGTTGGCATCCTCTCGGCGGGGACTGCCATCTCCTTTGGCGTTGACGCTACAGCACAACCGTATGAAAACGAAAATGCGGCCTACTTTGCCTTGTCGACGCTCTGCTGGCCAATACTGTACTACGTCGCCTGGAAGTACAGTACGGACACCAACTACCTCTCCGAAGAGGGTGTCATAGTTCCTGTCCACGTCCGCAAGGCATTAGCGTTGGAAGGCGTCGAACAGGCTGATGTCGGTGGTCGTGCTGACAATGGAACAGCACAGACGGGAGGCGTTACTACTGAGGCGGGCAAGGTGTGGTAGGCAGGCAGTGTGCGAAACGTGAGACCCTGCCGTGTGTGTCACAGGTGCTGGACAGCTGACGGGTGCTACCTCGGTGGTAGTATATGCTGCTCTACTACCAGTGTACCGCATGAGATCCAGGTCTACCCATGCCTAGTTCAGGGTGTTTGTGATTAGATTTGCTGTTACCATGCTTCGGTAGCTATAGAGGGTACATCCACTCTTCGACGTCCAGACTCTGTCTGAGATCCGGCAGCTCATACCCAGCCACAATGTCTCTCCATGATATGTCAATCTGTGCAAGTGCATCAGCTTGTTGCTGCACGCCGCGCTGCTGGGCAGCAGCATCGCCGATCATCACCAAGGCACGAGTGTGCAGGCTGATGCACAGCTTGGCAAGCGCCTCGACATGCGGCCAGTACTTCGAGAGCTCGTCAGCAGGTCGCAGCAGACGCTCAAGCTGCGCATGAGCTGCATTCGCTCGCATGAACGACGTGGCTGCAATCGCTGCTTTCACGTCCTGGAAGAAGTGGATGGCGGCAGCCAGAAGGGGTGTCGAGCAATTGAATGAGCACCTACGAAGGGTGCCTGCAGATAGCATCGTCTCGAAGGTTGTGAGGATAGTTGACGCAGCTTCTCTCGAAATGATGGCAGAGTCCGGGGTGCGGCCGTTCCGGTGCATCACCAGTATGACAAGGCTGTAGCTTATGCGGAGCTGACAGACCCAGAAGTCATGTATTCGAGGCAGACGCAATGCTAGTCTGGCAAGCCCTTCATCGATCTTGGAGGAATCGTGCGAGCGAGGATTGGGAGCATTCAAGGCCATCACATGCAGTGCTATCTCGCACAACTCGCTGTTGATCAGGAGGTAGTCAGAACAGATCAGACTGTCCGGTGAGTCGTCGAAATTGCGGAACTCGTCAAGAGCGAGCGGTGGCTGGTCGTAGTCTTCAGGCCGGATCATTGATGGTCGCCCATGCTCCAACGAGATCATGGTCTCTGCCTGCAGCACCAGCCACCACAAGCGCCGATAGTGTCTTCTATCAAAGCCTGGCATCAGTGTCGTCGAACGACCAGTGAGGTCCCGATGCATCCCTAGGCCAAGAGCGATTCGGGTGGCTTGGCCGACCCAGTGGTACGAGTTGCTGCTGATGGTGTCCGAGTCTTCGACATGCCACGCGATGAGCAATGCCGCCTGGACAAGGAACACCCGGTCATTCTCGTGACGCAGGTCGAACAGCGACTTGGCTCTGCGGAACAACGTCGCAGTCACTGTTGGCCGGGAGGACGCCACCATCGGGTGATCGCTGATCCGCGCTGCAGCAAGCAAGACAGAGTGAAATAGCAGCAGCGGAGGAGGGTCTTGCGAACTCTCGTACTGCCGCTTGAATTCGGCCACGTCGACGATTGGGAACCAGGGGTGAATGTCGTCAAAGTACGTCTGCACCAGTGCATCGCGGACACTCCGGGTGGGAAAGCTGGCAAGGTCTTGTACTACAGCACTGGTCAGGTATCCGCCGGTCGTGGCACGCCGAGGATCCGGCTGCCATGGTAGCAGAGGTCTGATGGGTGGGAAGGGGAAGTGCAAGTGGTCGGCGGGCGCTTTTGCCTGTACGAGGTGGTGAAGGTTGGCTGTGCGGTCGCCGACGTAGATGATGCGAAGCGGGTCTGTCTCATGGAACACATCCCAGTGGCGAGCCCCAATGCCGCGCTCATAGAATCTGTTGAGTGTCTCGTCCCGTGAGTCCTGCGGCGACGGCAACGAGGAAGCTTGTACTCGCTCGATCGGGGTGGTCGGCGATATCGTTGGTATCAGTCGTTGTCGGTCGTTTGGCTCGTTCTCCGTCATACGCCTTCGTTTCTGCTGGCGCTCGACTTGACTACGGCGTCGTCAATGATAGATGGGTGTGACATGAAACCTAGAAGCTCACCAGCACTCGGTGCCGCTTTTGCTGCACGGCGTGCAAGGACCGGCGTCTGCGATGTCGCACCGAATCTTTCTGTCTTTGCAGTGTCTACAGGCAGTCCCAAGCTTTCGGCGGAATTCGCCGGTGATCTTGTCTGACATGTCTTCGGGTAAGCGAGACATATGGTGAAGGAAGCGACACAGACGATGGCGAGAGCGGGCCCGGGCTGCGTAGGATGCGATAGCTCTCCTCAATGGAGACGAGACTGCCGTGGCCGGGCCCGAAGGATCAGTGTTGCTCGGCACAACGATCAAGCTCCCAACGCCAGAAGCTCCACAGCTGCAAGGCCGGAGCTTGACATCTGACGATGGGGGGCGGTACAACATCGCATTGCTATCTGCATCGATGGTTAGTGAGATTGCAACGACTCATATGTCAGTGACGACCGGAGCAACAACTTGACACGCTTGCCAGTGTCCCCCAGCTGGCCCACTTCGTCGATCGAATCGAAGAACCACCATCATGCCTTCCGACCCTCCCAAGGCGACGAGCTCCATAACCATCAACAACCCCTGGAAGATCCGCACATCGCCTTTCTACACGCACGTAGCCCAAACGACCGGACCGTGCAGTATCGTCACGCCCGCAGGCCAGATCGGGATCCGCCACGATGGCAGCGTTCCCGCGGATCCGGTGGAACAGATCCGGCAAGCGCTCCAGAACCTCAGCCGCTGCCTCGAATGCGCCGGCGCAGACGTCAGGGACATCTTGAAGCTCACCTACTATATCGTCGACTTCGACCACACGGATCCGCGACACCGGGCGCCTCTGCTGGAGTTCCTCGGTGACCATCGCCCGCCTACGACGCTGGTACCCGTGCCGAAACTGGCGCTGCCGGGAATCATCTTCGAGATCGAAGCCACTGCGGCCATCCCGCAAGCTTCACCAGAGACAGTAGATGTTGTCGTCGTTGGGGCGGGCCTGAGCGGCCTCCAGGCTGCCATCGACCTCCAGAAGGCTGGTCTCCGGGTCAAAGTCCTCGAAGCTCGAGATCGCGTGGGCGGCAAGACTTGGTCGAAGCCGGCCCAAGGCAGCATCTGCGACGTCGGTGCTGCCTGGATCAACGACACGAACCAGCCGAAGATGTTTGCTCTTGCGCAGCGCTACGCGCTTGGTCTCATTGTCCAGAACACCAAGGGTAACATCATCGTCGACGAGGGTGTGGGGAAGCACAGGTCCCATCCGTACGGGGAGCTGAACGCTGGGCCAGACGACAAAGAGGACATTGATGACATCGTGCGCGTGCGCACCATCTTCGAAGAGACCTGCCAGAAGATCGACATCAGCAAGCCGGTAGAATCTGGAAGGGCACTGCGTGAAGACCTCGACAAGATCACTTTCGAAGATTGGGTTCGCTCGCTAGGCTGTCGAGAGCATGCTTTGAACGCGCTGACCATCGGCGCCCGCGCTATGCTGGGCGTCGAGCCTCGTGACATGAGCGCATTGTACTTCCTGGATTACTGCAAGGCGGGCGGCGGGTACATGCTGATGAGGTCGGACTGCAAAGACGGCGGGCAGTACCTGCGCATTGCGCAGGGCACGCAGTCGTTCAGTAGAGGGCTGGCGGGTGAGCTGGCGCCTGGGTCGCTGGTGCTGCAGTCGCCGGTCCGTTGCATCGAGCAGAGAGGTGGGAGCGCTCGTGTGATCTCTGCGCGCGGAGTGTACGAGGCGTCTCGCGTCATCGTCTCGGTGCCAACACCGTTGTACCGCGAGATCCAGTTCGATCCACCGCTTCCGGCGGAGAAAGTGGAGATGGCTGCGTCGACCAGGCTGGGCGACTACTGCAAGGTCATCGTCTTCTACAAGACGCCGTGGTGGCGTGAGCACGATCTGGCAGGCCTGACGCAGTCATGCCACGGACCGTTCGCGGTCACTCGGGATACGAGCGTCGATGCCGACGGGCACTACAGCCTGACTTGCTTCGTCGTTGGACAGCCCGCTAGGGACTGGATGCTACTGGCACCCCCGGCTCGCGAGAAAGCGGTGCTGGATCAGATCGCGAGAATCTTTGGGCCGTTCGCGAAAGTGGGCGAGCCGGTTGAAGTCGTGGAGCAGATCTGGCAGAACGAGCAGTGGAGTCAGGGCTGTCCGTGTCCGGTCATGGGGCCGGGGATGTTGACCAAGTACGAGGATGTCATCCGTGCACCGGTTGGCCGACTGCACTTCGTTGGTACGGAGACGGCGTTCGAGTGGAAAGGGTACATGGAGGGGGCGGTACGCTCGGGCGAGCGAGGCGCCCACGAAGTTCTGCTGGCATTGAACAAGGCCAGGTTGTAGTCGGTATCAAGTCAAGGCGCCGATCTTGATCACCACGTCGTTGTGGCAGCTGCTAGATCGGGATTGCCGCCGTACGCACAGAGTCTCACAAGGCACACCCGGGATGACAGTGGTCCTGGTGTGCATAGCCTGAGCATTGGTGTGCCGGAAGTGCCCTTGAAGTCCCCGTCGAGTCAGCATTGACGCTGTACAAGGAGGTGCAAGCGAGAGCCCAGCTGACGAAATGTGTCGACGGGGGTATCGGTATGGCAGCAGTCGTCCTACACGCACGATATCCCGTCGTCCGTACGCGTCAAGTGTATATTGCATAAAGATATGCTCCCTTCCACAGCGCTGAGATGACGACGCGTGGGTGTGGATCTTCTCCAGAAAACTCGCAGCTCGTTCCCATCACTGTGATGATGATCCTGGCCATGGCCAAAGATCTTACACTGGCAGATCTCCTGGACAGTACCGTAGGTGCCCCGAGTGCGCCCATCTTCTCTTCTAGTGTTCCTGCAACCCGTGTGTCCGAGAATGTCGTGGTTGAGCAAGCTCCGTCACAATCCCTCTAATCCACCAGGCACCACCCCCCCGACATCAACACCAGCCCCGCCCAATCAGGCACACAGCCGCATCCTGTTCCAAGCCTTCGAATGGCATACGCCATCGCAACCGCCGGCACCGCACGAGACGCACTGCCGCAAGTCGCACTATGCGCGCCTCACGCGCCTGCTTCCATCGCTCGCAGAGGTGGGCACCACTGCCATATGGCTGCCCCCAGGCTGCAAGGCCAACAGCCCCCAGGTATGACTTGCTCCTTCGAGACGGCGTAAACCAGGCGTCCCCTCTGACTGCTGCTAGGGCAATGGCTACGACTGCTACGACCTTTGGGATCTGGGCGAGTTTGACCAGAAATGGACGAGGAGCACCAAGTGGGGCAGCCGCGAGGAGCTGGCGGAGCTGATGCGGAAGTGCGAGGACTTGGGGGTAGAAGTAGTCTGGGACAGTGTGTTGAACCACAAGACGGCCGGAGACGGGACTGAGGAGGCGTGGGCAGTGGAGGTGGACGGTGAAGGTAAGGATGAAGCACACCAGGATGCTTGACTATGCACTTCCAAATGGTGTGAGCCCGCCACTGACTCCCACCCACAGACAGACTTGTAGAAACTTGCTCACCCAAGAAGATCGAGGCCTGGCTCCGCTACGACTTTCCAGGCCGTGAGCAGGCACGCGAGAAATACAGCTCCTTCAAGTGGCGAGCGGAGCATTTCAACGGCATAGATTGGGACCAGCGAGCCCAGCGGAACGCCATCTACAAGCTCGTGGACGACCCGGCAACGTACCCGAAACCCATCCAGTCACCCTTCAGCAACGGCACGAATCGCCTCTCCCGCCTAGCAGGCAAATTGAGGCCCGAGGCACCTGCGCGTCGTCCAGGGAAGGGCTGGGCAGACGATGTAGACGACATGCACGGCAACTACGACTACCTGATGTTCGCCAACGTCGACTTTGCGCACCCTGCCGTCCGCCAGGATGTTCTGAACTGGGGTGACTGGATGGTGCAGTCCACAGGCGTCCACGGCTTCAGACTGGATGCCGTGCAACACTTCTCCTACCACTTCACGCGCGAGTGGGTCGCCCGCGTGCACGCCGCCAGCCGGCAAAAACGTGGCAAAGACGCGTTTGTCGTCGGCGAGATCTGGACGGGCGAAGTCGAGCGCATCACTAAGTGGCTCGACGTCGTTGGGCAAGGGGCTCATGCGTACGACAGCCCGCTCCTCTACAACTTCTCGCGCGTGTCCGAAGACGTCCGGACTGGCAGTGCGAACGCCGATCTCCGCACCGTGTTACGGGACAGCTTGCTCGAATGCCGGCCGGCAGCGGCCGTGACGCTTGTCGCGAACCACGACACACAGCTTGGGCAAGCGTCCTACACGCCCATGCTTACGGAGACGAAAGTTCTATGGTATGCCTTCATCTTATTGCGAAGCGAAGGCTATCCATGCGTCTTTTGGGGCGACGTCTACGGCACCAACGGGCCAAAGGCCGAGCCACCGGCCTGCACTGTACCAGACGGGAAGGGTGGGAGGAGAAGTCTGATTCCAGATCTCATGACCTGCCGGAGACTATTCGCGTGCGGCGAGCAAGTCGATTATAGCGATGCGATGAGCTGCATCGGATGGACGCGTGCAGGTCAGAAAGGTCGCAGTGGGTGTGTGGTTCTGCTGTCTATTGGTCCGGTCAAAGACAAGAAGGGCCAGGCGGGGTGGACGGCGAAGAGGATGCCATTCGGGAAACCAGGGGAGGTGTACGTCGACGTGCTGGGCAACGAGAGCGAGAGGGCGGAGGTCAAGATAGACGAGAAGGGCGAGGGACTGTGGCCGTGCAGATGCATGAGCGTCAGTGTCTTTGTCAAGAACGATGCGCCCGGAGTCGACCGCTTCCCGGTCACTTTCAACCTGGATGCCTACGGACAGTGAACGCCTTTCGGACCGAAGCACATCCTGCATCGCGAGAGTCAGTCACCGATCGCGACGGCACCACCACCTCTGGCCTAGTCAACCTGCCAGCTGGCCCCTTGGACGGAAATCAGATCCGAGCATATTCCAAAAACCGCTTCGGCACGTCGACCGTCTTGGCGCGAAGATATTCGCAGCAATTTTTGCCCAGCGTATCGTACGTCGAGCAGCTATCATACCCCCGATCCAAGTGATCATGGAGTAGGAAGTGCACGGCACGGATTGCCGGCATCTCGAAGCGATCAATACGCATCTGCTCCGTCCCGGCAGCATCCACCGCAACCTTTGCCTTCTTAGCGGGGTGCGAGGGCGTACTAGTATTGCCGTTGCCATTGGAGTGCCCTTTGACGTGGCCGTCACTAGTAGCAACGGCATTGTACGGCGCTCCCACGGCCCACTGTCCGAACTTCGCGCACTCCTCAGGTCCCAGTAATTCGCGGACCTTGGCAACGGTCAAGGTGCTCCGCAGCCAATGCCACAGCTCATCGTTCGGCGACGGGCGCACGAAGAAGCCGACATTGCAGTCCGACGCCTTGTCGCCGGAGCGGCCGAGCGCGATGTAGCCCAGGGGCACTCGCACCGTCTCGCCAAAGGACGAGAGGTCCACGGGATCCGTGGTCTCGTACGAGGGCTGTTGGCGCTGATGCTTAGCCGTGTGAGTGGGCGCGGGGATGTCAATGATACGTTCGCCGTCTGGTTGTCGGGGCTCGAAGAGTAGGTGGGCGCGGTGGTTGACACTGGCTTGTGAGAGCAATGCAGGCCAGTACTCGTAGAACGGCTTCCCCTCCGCCTGTCGCACATCATTGCCTAAGCTAGCGCCCGGACAGCTCATCAGGAAATTGACCATGCTGATGCGGAAGAAGCCCTCCAGGTTCCGCATGCTCAACAGCTGGCGGTCCTTGCTCTGCGCGAATATGCGAAGGTCGACCGTCGAGATGTCTTGGTTCCGCGCATCGATCGGACTATCGCCATTGCGAACGAAACGCAGGCAGGAGAATTTCTCTAGGCGTTCGGGACCGAGCTCGTACCGGATCTGTTCCTCTGCCCACTGGCACTTCTCGTCGATGTCCAGGCCGCAGAGAAAGATGTGATACTCGGCTTGGTAGCCCGCAAAGCCTGAAATGCCAACTTTGGTCGTCTCCGGTGGTGGAAGGCCGCGGACGCCGGAAACCTTGACATGGTCCTCGCTGACCTGTTCGATTTGAATACCTTCCAGTTGGGCGCAGACATCACTGTTGTAGTACAGCGGGCCCTGGATCTCATACAGCAGCTGGCTAGTGACGGAGTCGACAGTCACGCAGCCGCCGGTACTCTGTTCTTTGCTGATCACGCAGTGGCCCAGATGGTCGATGGCGGCGATTGGAAAGCCGACGTTGATGTGTTTCCCACGCTTCAACAAGTCCTTAAACGAGGACATGTAGCCTCCTGTCACGTAAGCCGAGCATTCGACAAGGTGGCCAGCGACCAGTGCGCCGGCGAGCTCGTCGAGCTGAGACCGGTCCCAGCCATGCCACCAAGCCGCTGCGCCGATTGCTGGCGCAGCGTCCGCCACTCGGCCGGCAATTACGATGTCAGCACCCTGCCTCAAGGCTTCAGCGATTCCCAAGCCGCCAAGGTAACACTGCGCGCAAATGATGTCGTTCTGCCAGTCCTGGATCTTGCGGCCGTGCATGAGACTCTCGAAGGCCTCGCCATCTCTGATCAACTTCCGCACAGTCTCCGTCTGCTCGTCGCCTTCGATCCAGGCCACCTTCAAATCATACCCCTTGGCCTTGACCTTCTGCTGGACGAGTTTGGCGAGTACCTCGGTGTCACTCGCGCCGGCATTCACAGCCAGCTTCACGCCTTTGGTGGCCAGAGCGTCAATGGCGGGCTCGAAGCAATCCATGAAGTTCTCGGCAAACATCGCGGTCTGCAGCTGCTGCTCGAAATTGAGCTGCTCGAACCGCTGACTCTTGGTCGACAGCTCATTGACAGTGCGCTGCTTTCCGGATCCGTGAATCGTCATGGTCATCTCGCTGAGCCAGTCGCCCACGATGATGTCGATATCCTCGTTACTTGCGAGACTGTTGATCGCTCGCACGCGGTCCGAGAACCCTCCAGATGCGCCTCCGATCTTGACCGGACGGCGCGGTTGAGATGTCATAGCTTGAGGCCAGGGAGGCGTCTTGCTGCGTGTGATGCAGTGGTGGGACCCTGATTCGATCCGCGGAGGAACTATGGGCAGAAGCGGCCTCTGGGAGGAAGCTCGATGGTGCTCAGGACGTTGGTGTCCGGTGATGTGCTCAAAGATGCGGACAACGAGTATATACAACACAATGCAACGCTTAGCCTCGCTTTCATCGGCTCGACGCGAAAGCGTTTCCGTTGCGTAGCTCAGTACCTCCATTTGCATCCCGACCCCACAACCGAGCTTGTAGCCTGTTGGTTTGCAGACTGTCTGAGGCGTGGCTTTAACCAGCAAGGAAAGAGAGGCTCTTGCCATGTCTTCTGGCATACGCCATAGGGAGGAGGAACGTTGTGGAGCGTCCCGACGGTAAGTCTTTCGGTCTTCCGGACGAGCTCCGGCGTCCCGGTGCGACCATACGCACACGCTCGAGGGGGGGCTACAACACGATGTACATATTGTACCACTGAGGCTACCGGCGAGAGCAGCAGCGAGACGTGCGACAGAAGCCCTGAGCAGCATTGTAGACCTGCCTCGCATCGTGTGCGCATAATTTGTGCGAGCCAGCTCACACTCTGAACACCTGCAGAAGTGCATCCTGCAGGACGCTGACATTGTAGTCGATGAGTACCCTCTTGTCCGCCGAGCTGCCCCTGCCCATCACGCACATGAGTGAGATGTGCCTACGCAAGATCAGCCTTCCGTCTTGGCCTTTTGATCTTTGGATACTCACTCGTTGATCTCTCGAGCGTATATGTATGTGTCGCCGGTGTTGTCGTAGGTGACTATGCTGTCATGCAGCTGCGCACTGGATTGACTAGAATGGCTCCTTTCCACTCCGCCACTTCGTTCCTCCGTCTGCGTTTGGTCGGCTACACTGTGCTCTTGCCAGCCGTAGATCTGCTTGATGTCGACGATGACATCCACATAGTCCGAGCAGACCTCGTAGTCTCTCAGGAATGTCGGGCTCGCATCGGTAGCGATGTAGATCTTACTTCCGGTGTCGAACAAGTAGGCTTTCTGGATCCGGCAAGTCGAACACAGCTTGTTCAGTAAAGCCTCCATCGCTGGTAGCTGCGGGAGGAGCTTCTGTACCACCTTGCTCATCGCTTCGAAGATACTATGATCGAAGATGGTGGTCTGGTAGTAGCTGACGGCTTTGTCGCCATGGCCGAGATCACTGAGCTCGTCCTGGACACGTTGTCGCACCTCGCGGAAGGTGTCGTACTTGTACTCCTCGCTAAGGCCATCGATTTTGTGAATGAAGACTTCGAAGTTGATGCGCGGATAGCGTTCGGCCAGGAACACCGCAATCTCGATCAGGGAGGTGATGCTGGCGAGATATTCATCCTGAACATCTAGCACCCAAATCACGGCTCCCACGGCCGAAAAGACGCCGTGGTGGTCGATGTCCGGCAAGGTGGCAGTCAGCTGAGCCGGCAGCTCTACAGTCTCTATATTGACGAACGAATGCAGACTGGCGGTTTCAATGCGGTTCGTGGGCTCGAGGAACAGCGTATCCGCCGGAGACATCTTCTGGAACACAACCTTTTGGACGGACGATTTGCCACCCCTGTCGTGCGAAGAACGCAAGGAATCAGCTGGGTAGCCGATATCACTTAGCAAGTGCACCAACTCACTTCTTAAGTCCCATGAAGACCATCTTCGGATTGCCTTTCCGTCTGGCGTACTGCGTGTGCACTCCATTCGAGCCGGGCCTTGACAGCGTCGTGGAGACGCTCTCGGCTCGCTGCTGGTTCTGTAGATGCTGCGTCAACCAATCATGCTGCCTGGGCGAGCTGTGCGCCGAAGCAGTCGGGCTCTCGGTGGATGCGCTGGATGGAAACAGCAACTCGAATGGGTTCGGCTGGGGCACGGGTGTTGGGGAGGGGCTGAGGATGTTCTCGGAGAAGAGGGTTCGCATGATGACTATCGATCAGACTATCAGCACACGTTGCAGGCGGAGGCCAGATCGCGACCATGAGAGTCGGTTTCATATCTATCTCGCCGCTCGCCACGGCAGTGTCTGCCTTCAGGGGTAACACGACGCAAGCATAGAAAGGTTTGGACACACTTACACAGGCAGCCGGCCGTTCAAGGGACCCAGACCCTACCACAATCCGCTCTCAACCCGTTCCCCAAAGTCAAGCCTCGAGAGCACCGTACCACCCACTCCAGCCAGTCCTCGGACCAAGCATTGCGCGAGCTTGGCTGGGGGGTAGGCATCCTCGCCCTGGATATACTGCCGGGCTGACGACTAGGGAAGGGGCAGCATCCTTACCCTCATGGTGATCCTCGGTGCTGGCATCCTTATACCGCCCACGCCACCATCGACCTTCCTTGCTGCGTGCTGCCGGCTCGATCGGCCCACCTCACCGCCTCTCGCGGCAAGAAGTCGATTAGCTTGCCGCAGCCAGTCACCAGTCACCCGTCACCACCGTCCTCCCAACTAGGATCTTGGGCCTGCAGACAGACGGGGGCCGGCAAGTCGTCCTAGAAGCCGGCGTGGGAGCGGTG
>JAWDJV010009929.1:0-13558 GCA_033119285.1 Teratosphaeriaceae sp. CCFEE 6253
ACTTATACGTTCGAGAAGCTATACTAATAGGAAGTGTATTCTACCTAAGCGGAGGATACCTTACACTAACGGGGATTACTATCTCTAGACAAATAAGAGATCGCGTGCAAACCGTTACACAGCGATACAAGGAGATCGAGCAAATCTAGGCCAAATACTAGGACGATAAGATCCTAGAGTAAGAGATAAAACGGCAATGCACGAACTATATGTTATAGTAGTCGATACCTCTACTTATGCTAAACAGATTGATACCTACGACCTACACAGGAAGGATCTTCTAACATTACTAAGCTACGCTTAAGGGACAAGTCACGATAATATAGCACGGAGGAAGGATCACATTCCGATCCAAGGGTAGACCCCTTAATTGGGAAATCTGCCTTAACGACACTAGGACCTCCGCTACACAGTTAAAAAACTAATAAGACCCGTCGATAAGAGTAGATTACGGGAACTTAACAACACGAATGCTTAGACGACTTCAGTACCGGTCTTCCGCACTAAATGCATTGTAGATAGATACGAAACCTACGCTATAATTGACTCCGGAGCTAGCGGAACATTCATATTATCACGGTTTGTAAGCCACTACGGGATCGCTACCCGAAAGAAGAAAAACGGCGGATACGAATTAACGGCCGTCGATAGCTCGTTACTACCCAACGTAGACAGTAAGACAATGCTACTGTAACTAATCTTCCAATAGTACTACGAGACGGTTATCCTAGATGTTATGCCTATAGCTAGGCATAATATCGTTCTAGGCACTCCTTAGTTAGAACGACACAACCCCTATATCGAATAGAGGAAACGAGTACTTACCTTTAAGAGATGTCTTTACGTTATCGACATTAACCCTTTATATCGGTAGAGTTTAGTAAAGGATAAGGGAAGGACGGACACACAACTCCGCTAACCGATAACGACACTACAGTTTAGCTTAAGTTCGACAGACACTAGCAAGGTCCTATAGGGTCATAAGGTTAGGACTAATAAAGGATACGACGCACCTTCGGACATCCCTAAAGAGTTCTAAAGATAGAAGCGGCTCTTTTAGGAAGAGATAGGGCTCGATGCCTTACTTAAGCACTAACTATAGGACTACAAGATTAGACTCCAGCCTAATAAAGATCTACTATAGGGACTACTTTACGCACTATTACAACGAGAACTGGAAGAACAACGTAAGTAGATCGACAAGTACTTAGCTAAGGGCTAGATACGCAAATCCTAGTTACCTACGGCCTTACTAGCAATGTTCGTTCCGAAGAAACTAGACAAACTACGAATAGTTATCGACTATAGACGACTTAACGCGATCACGATTAAGAATCGGTACCCGCTACCGAATATCGAAGAAATAAAGAACAGACTTACCGGAGTATAGTAGTTTACTAAGATCGACCTACGCGATGCCTTCTATAGTATACGCATAGCCGAAGGCGAAGAATGGAAGACCGCCTTTAGGACACGCTTTAGACTCTATGAGTTCTTAGTAATGCCATGCGGTCTTACTAATACACTAGCTACCTACTAGGAAATCATTAACGAGACGCTTCGACACATCCTCGACATTATCGTTATTGCCTATATGGACGACCTACTAGTGTTCACAAAGGGCAGCCGAGAACAACACATTAAGGATGTCGACACCGTCTTCGAACGACTAGACAAGGTAGGATGCCGAACCGCACTAGAAAAGTGCAAGTTCTTTAGGAAAGAAGTCGACTTCCTCGGATTCATCGTTAGCGTCAATGGAATACGTATAGACCCCGAGAAGATTACGTCCATTATAGAATAGCCGGCTCCTAAAACAGTTAAGGACGTCTAGGCATTCCTAGGACTTGCGAACTATAACCGCAAGTTTATTTAGGACTACTCTAAGATCGCTACGCTACTTACGAACCTTATAAGGAAGGACATCGTGTTTAATTAGGGAGCAGACTAGGAAAAGGCGTTCCGTCGCCTTAAACAAGTAAGTGCATCCGCACCGACACTAGCTATGTTCGACCTAAAGAAGAAAGTCATTATCGAAACCGACGCATCCGACTTTACTATTAGGGCTTGCCTTACTTAAGAAGAGAACGGTAACCGATACCCTATCGCATATTTCTTAAGGAAGATATTACTAGCGGAACAGAACTACGAAATCTACGACAAGGAGCTACTAGCAATCGTCGTAGCATTGCGCTATTAGAGAATATACTATAAGGGAGCAACCGGACTAACTATCTACTCGGATTATAAGAACCTACAATATTTCACGACTACTAAGGATCTTTCGAGACGACAGTATCGATAGTTAGAGCTACTCGGACAATACTAGTTCGACATTATATACACTCTAGGCAAGGACAATAGGCGCGCCGACGCGCTAAGCAGACGAATCGACTATATAGAAGATACTTCGTTAAAACTACAACGAATCCTTAAGATTAACAAGGACGGCAGCTTGAGCGCAGATGCTTAAGAGTTCAATGCTACCTTACGAATACTCCGCGATGACTAAGAACAGTTCCTAGTCGAATATAGGAAGTTCAAGGTACTACCCGGAAAAGAGGACAACTACATTCGAGATTACTACGACGGACCGACACTCGGCTACCCTAGGATCGCTCGAACTACGGAACACGTACGACGTAACTTCGTGTTCCCCGATATGAGACGAAAGGTCTCTAAGTACATTAAGCGATGCGACAACTGCAACAAAAACAAGGCCTCGCGGTACGCTAAATACGGAAATCTAGAATTCCGCGAACTACCTTAGTAGCCTTAGGACCAAGTCACGATAGACTTCATCGTTAAGCTTCCTAAGTTAAAGGACCTAGTACTAGGAGTACAACATGACTCTATACTAAGTATGGTCGATCGACTCACGAAATACTTACACTTTATCCCTTATAGCGAGTCTATTAACGCGGAGCAGTTAGGCTGCCTCGTGCTTAATAGACTTGTACGCTACTATAGGATACCGATAGTCTTTATTACGGACCGAGACAAGCTCTTTACATCTAACTACTAGAAGACGCTCGTCGCAGTAATGGGAATTAAGTATAAGCTATCTATAGCTTTTCACCTACAAACGGATAGACAGACAGAACGAAGCAACTAGTCGCTAGAAGCATACCTACGCTACTACGTTAATTATGCGCAGGACAACTAGGTCTCACTGTTGCCTATAGCACAGATCGCACTTAATAACAACGCTTCCGAAACCACTAGACAAACGCCGTTCTTCGCTAATTATAGTAGGGATCTAAACCTATTTATGGAACCACGACTTAGGCCGCAGACCGACAAGGCCTTAGCTAACTCTAGATTACTTAAGGACATCTATGCTACTATACGATAAGCAATCGCCAAATCCCAAAGTGCCTTAACAAACAGCCGACACAAAGACTCAAAAACGGCGCCTCTACTTAAGAAGGGGGATAAGGTATACCTCCTTACGAAGAACCTTAAGACACGACGAGGTACAAAGAAACTAGATTATATAAAGGTCGGACTATTTTTAGTCGACGAACAAAGGGGCAAGGCTAGCTACAAGCTCAGCCTACCTAAAGATGCTAGGATACACCTAGTGTTCTACATCTTACTCCTAGAACCAGCGGACCCGGACTCTACGCTTTAGACGACGTTCTACTTCGAACTATAGGAAGACGACGAGTTCATTATCGAAGAAATCCTAGAAGAACGAGGTTAGCATTACCTCGTTAAGTAGAAGGGATACCCTAAAGAGGACAATACCTAGGAACCTAAGGACTACCTTACCTATTGCTCTGTAAAGCTGCGCTAATTCCGCTAGTCGCAGCAGGAAAACTCTAGAATTCCGCATCGGGGATTATCGAGAACTTAGCCTAAGAAGGGATAGGAAGTTAGAACACGCCTTCCAATTCCTCCGGAATACCCTCTAGCTCTAATAGACATTCGGTAGGAGCCTCTAGAGCGCCTGCACCCTTAGAAGGTAGCTTCTGTAACTCGATAAACTCCTTACTTATCGCCTTCTCTTCCCGGTCCTCCGCTACGCGTAGCTACTTGCGTAAACGATGTATACGAGACATAGCCTCGGTTACCTTCTCCTCGGCTTCGTCTAGCTAACGCTTTAGCTTACGACGCTAACTCCGCAATCGTTCCTACTCCGTCTATATAATAGTTACGTTACACCCGGAGTAACCCCGTCGTACGCATTGCGAACAATAACTAAATCGAACATCCACTACATACCTCGGACGATCTCTTCCTTCTAGTACCTTCGCGTCCCGATAGAAAGAACAGGGAGACGGTATTTCGTTTCCTTTGGATTCGATAACAAGTACTTGTCGTTTACGGCGTTCTTTTCGTGTTAGCGGTTCTCCGCTTATAATAAAGGGACATAGAATGCACTCACGACAGAAGCTCGAGGACGAGCTAGAAGATAAGGAGGGGGTAATGTTACGAACATACGCTAGGCTACGTAGGAAGACACAGCCGCGAGAAGTTCACAGCTAACGGAACTAGCTAAGGCATAACGTAGCGCACGTAACTGACTAATGGTTACACAACTTAGTCGAACCGACTAGTCGACTACCGACATAGTCGAACGACTATACAGTCGAACCGACCGGTTAACTAGCAACATAGTCGAACGGTCAAACGAGACACGAATCTCCTTTGTATATATCGCGATGGATCTCTATATAGGTAGTTCGTATTCAACTTATGTTTCAATCTAACTAAAAGGTCTTCGCATACTAACGCTCAATAATTCACTTAGAGAGGTTTATTAGGTTCTACTAACACAGAGAGAAGTATTCCCATACCCGTGTCTTAATACTAACTAAGCCTACCGAGCTCTACTACGTCGAGACGACTTTGTCGGATCGCAACACAGCATCGTTAATTTCGCCTACGCGAACTCGGCCTAAAGGTCGTCGTAGGCTTAACGCAGCCGGACGTCGTCCGACAATAGAGTTCTAGAGACGAACCGGTCGCGTGCGTTACCGGACGGCGGCGCCGTCTTTAACTTGTCCTTCTTCTCTTTAAGTAGTAGCGTAGCGAGCTAAGAGTAGTACGGGATAGTGTCCCTTATCTAGTTAGTTAGGCCGACGTAGAACTCGAGCTTCTTCAAAGTGTCTAGGTAGTCGATCGATAGGATAGCGGCTATCTTTTCGTCGTCGGAGGATAGTCCTATCCCGCTAACCTTCTGTCCGAGTAGCGTCGTCGAGGGGAACCCTAGGAAGGTTTTCTTCGGGCTAACGCTAACGCCCTTAACGTCCAAGATACGGAATAGCTAGCGAAGATAGTTAATATAATCTATTAGCGTGCGCGAGAATACGACGACGTCGTCGACGTATACCCTCGCGAAGTCCCTACAGCTCCGTAACATGTCGTCGGTTAGCCGCTATACGTACTGCACACTGTTACAATAGCCTATTACTACTACCCGAAAAGTCTCCTAGCCCCTATGCGTGTTAACCGTGCACTTGTACTAGTCGTCCTTGCGGATCCTCTACTAGTGGAAGTATACTACTATGTCTACCGTCGAGATGTACTTATAGCCGATTAAGGCGGAGAAAAGGTCGGGCTGCGATAGGATCTAGTAGCTATTACGGACCGAGATCTTGTTTAGCCCTTAAATGTCTACTACTGCCCGTCCTTTATCTACTATCCTCCCGGACGGGTCGGCGACCTTCTTCTATACTACGAAGACCGGGTACCTAAAGGGTGTCGGCGTCCTTGTTTACTCTAACTTGCCCGCGGCCTAGAGCTTATCGAAGGTGCCGTCGACAATCTAGCGGTCGCGTGCCCCTAACGGGTAGACGCGTGCTATCTGCAGTTTCGCCTACTAGTCGTCTACTAGGGGTATCGGCATTTCCTAGTCGAGCGGAACGTTAGCTATCCGCTCGCGGTCCCCCTATAGCTAGGGAAACTCGTCGACTAGACCGGCGTAGAGGGCCGTTACCTCCGCGTCGCCGTACATAGTAACACCGTTATAGTGTGTCGTCTCTAGATTCGGGTCGACTATAGCCGCGTTAGGATTCAGCGCGGCGAGCCTATAGTCTAGCTCGCGGGCTGAATATGCACCGTCGAAGTCGAAATCGCTAAAGGTACTAAGGCGTGTACCGGCCGGGACGGCTAGAGGGGAGCTAGACTCGTTGCGGACGAATACCGCCCTAACTCCGGCGTCCACGACGTAGTGCATACCGTGTAACCCGACCGACGACCTGTCTAGCACCGGTACAAACAGGTCGCTAGAAAACGAGTAGTCGCGCCCGGATAGGAGGGGCTCGCCGTAGTTAACCTATACGGGGAAAACCGTATACGGGGGAATCACCGTAGCGTCTCTTACACGTACAAGGCGGTAGACCTATTATCCCTACTTCTTAATGTCTACTACGAAACGCGCGCCTACATAGCTAGGCATAGTTACGGTGCGTGCGGGCACGTCGATTATAAAGCCCTCGGCTCCGATAATGTCTATACCGACGAGCATGTCTGCCTTTAGGCTATCGACGAGGTAAACCTCTCTAGTTAGCTTTACTAAGACCGTCGACCCGTCTTAAGACGTAGCTAGAATCCACATATCGAGGAGTGCGTATTCCGTAGTTTGCTTAGACCCGTCGATGCCTCCGATGCGTACCGGTGTCTTAAGCGGGAGTACTACGGCCTTATAGAAGACTTTTACTACAAACGCCTTGTCGGCAATAGTAATACCGTATCCCGTATCGAGGCAAACGATCGCGTCTAGCGACACCGGCGACGGGCGGAGCCGAAACTGCATATACGTCCACCGCCGGAAAGCGTAACCGGCCTAGGTAGCAGCCTGCGCGGTAGAGACGACGACTAGCGTAGACGCGGAGACTTTAAGTGTCCGCGCGGCGGCTAGCGCTGCCGTCTTAGGATAGACTATCCGGACATAGTAATGAAGCTTGTTACTAGTCGCAAACGTTGTTCGACAGGTCTTGTAGGACACCTTACTAGGGGACGTAAATAGCTATAGCGCCCCCGACAGGGCGACTAGGTCGTCGTGTCCGACGGAGGTCTATAGTAATGTAGGGGAGTGTCCTCCGACGGAGATGAAGTTCGCCGTAGAGAAACCCGCGTACTAGTCGTCGTCGACATTGTAGCCGTCGTCGTCGTCTAATAACTTAGCGTCCTAGTAGGCGTCGTCGTCCCTAGGGAAGTCGTCGTTGCTATCCTCGACTAACGTATAGTACGCCTTGCGGTCGTCGAAGCGGTTGTTAGCACGCGCGCCCTACTAACGGTCTGTGCCCTACTAACGGTCCGTTGCTCGATTAAAGTAGCCGTCGAAACGGCGTTGCTACTACGGAGGATTTGCTAGGGTGGACGTTACTAGCCTCTAAGCCGGGACTTACACGACGTGTTAGTCGCGAGCCGGGTCCTAAAGGCGCTAGGCCGGCTTGTCGCCCTGTCCCTGTAACGGCCTCGGCGTATTGTAGCGTCCTAACTGCTAGTGCGACCGTACGTCGTCGCCGCGAGCGAAGGAGTCGCGGGTCCGCGCTGTGCGCTAAAAAGCGGCGACTAGCTATAATGCGGCCGGCTTCTTCTAGTAGATCTCCTCCTAAGCCTCGAAATAGAGATCGACGTCGCGGACGAAGTCGTCGAGCCTCGTGTAAGACGACGGGGCCCGGACGACGTTGCGGAATTAAGGAGCGAGCCGGTTCTAAGCCTAGACGAGCTGCGACTCGGTGTTCTTAATGTTCGCTTCCTTAGAGAGCCGAACTACCGTTATAACGAACTCCGAAGGCGACCGCCCGTCGCGTACGCTGTCCTAGTCGTAGTGTTGCAAGTCGAGTAGGCGCTAGGCCTTCGAAGTCGACATCTTGAACTTCTAGAACAACGCGTCGTCCTATCGGTCGAGGTTGTCCCCTCGGCGAATCCTTACTCTCTCTTCTAGTAGCAATTAGTAGGTAAACTACTATACCGCCGTGCCCTAGAGACACTAACTAAGCCTATTACGGACGGCCGTATAGGAAGTCGTAGACGCGTAGTCCTTAGCGGCTTCGATGAACATGTAGACGGATCGATAGTAAAGCTTTCCCCCTTTCTCGACTACGTCCCCTATAGGGAATTCCTTAACGTCGAGGTACGGGTTGAAAAATCCGATCCTGTCGGGCCGAAATTCCGGGATACGTGCCGGCCGTAACGACGAGCGAGCGCGAGAATAGGCGCGGGCTCTAGAACGCGAGCTTACTAGTAGTAGCGGTACGCCGCGACTAGCCCGTCTTTAATCGGTCGAGGGGCGAGGTGCCTCCCGACGCCCCCGGTCGTTGTCGCGGTCGTGTTCGCCGTCGGACGGATCGTCTTCTAAAGGAAGGCCGCCGCGTATAAGGCGGTCGTTACGTTTCTCTCGCTCCTCCTTTCTAGTCGTACGCTAACTTTCTATCTCCTCGATTACCTCGCGCCGTGTAGCGATAGCGGCGCGGTCGACGGCGGTACTAATAAGATACTCGAGGTCGGCTGTAGTAATACGGATCGGCGAGTCGTCCCTATAATTAGGCGGCGACGCCGTAGGGAGCTCTCGTCGCTTGTCCCTTAGTACCTCTTTAGTAGTAGCGGTACGCGAGCGGGCGCGATTGTCGCGGTCTATATCGGCTTAATAACTAGCGGCCCGTCTACCTAGCTTGTCGGGCGCTTTATGTTGAGTAGGGGCGGGGTTCTACCCGAACGCGTTCTCTAAACTATTAGGTCGAAAATCGGCCGCCCTCGCGGGCTAGCTAGAAAGGCCGGATACTCCGCTTATCTCCGGGAACAGCTTACGTAGCTTACTAAGTCGAATGGATAGGGTAGAGGTTCGGCTTAGTAACGGCTCTTCGCGCGGACGAGGGGACTCCGAAAAGGCCGACGACGAACGAGTCGGTAGCGAAGGTAAATTCTCGCGAGGTCCTAGTAACCGCGGTATCGGAGAGATAGGTACGGAGCTAGACGGCTCTAGGGTGCCCGAGGTAACTAGAATCACCGGTGCTAGCGTGCTGGCCGTCGGTAGTGCGCTCGCGTATCTTAGCGGTAGTTAGTGTCTCGCGAAGCTGTATAACGCGCTGCGGCTAATTGTAACGGGCGGCTAGGAGAGGCTTGTTGTTAATAGCGACGACGAGCGGTCAGGCTCGCGACTCGGGGCGGGCGACTACTGTCGGCGTAGGGTACGCGGCACTAGCGTGTTCGCTTAAGCTATCGACGGCGGGCTCTCGACGGTCTGTGCGGGTTCGGCTACGTGTGCCCGTAGTGGCACTAGAGGACCGACGTAAGTTATCGACGACCTGTTAGCGACCGGTAGCGTAACCGCCGCGACAGGTAGAGAGGTCTACGCCGGTAGTAGGCTCGGTGTCGGGTTAAAACGTTTTCTACGAAAAATATCGTACTACGGGCACGCCTTAACGGGGCCGGCTTAACTGCTTAGGTACTTAACTGCCTAGGTAAGCGTGCCTAGGTTAACGATCTAGCAGCCCGGGAAACCGAAAGACGAGTCGACCTCCAATACCCCGACTAGTAGCGGGTAGTAGGTAACAACGAAAAAGGCGAGGTGTTCGACTTTCGCTCGCTTCTTTAGGAAGGTCTAGCGTCTCTTAGGGTTGTCGGCGAGGTACGCTATAAGGGCGAAAGAGATTGCGACCGCCTATAGCTAAAGGGCCGGTAGTCCGTAACACTAGTAGTCCTATCGTATAGGAACTTAGGCTACCGTGCCGATAAGGGTAGTCTAATAACGACTAGAGGGGTATTAGTAGTTCTTTTGTCGAGTCGAGGAGGATCGTAGAAGTAGTAGTTACGTAGCTCCGAGGATGTAAAAGGGCGGCTACTTACCGGGTAGGGACGCCGCGGCTATTAATAAGGCGTCCGGGGAAGGCGCGGAGTAGACGACGTGGAAGAGGTAAGTAGGTAGCTAGGTTGTTAGCGGAAGATGTTGTTAAGGGTCGGGATAGATCTAGTTAAGTAGAGACGTCCGTCCGCTGCCGCGAGCCCTCGCTAGCGCCGTCGAAAAACGAGCCGTTAGCGAGCGAGGCGAAGGAGGGCGAGCGGTATAGACTAGTCGTATAAAGACGACTAGTACGCAATCGAGTCGATAAAGTTCGAGGTGTATTGCGCTTAGTTTTACAATCTTAGCTACTAAGTTGTTAGGACTACACTAACGTGAGACACGGTATATAGGAAACGAATTGGTTACGGTCCTAACAACTCGATTGAGGACGGGTTGTCTACCTATTAGGCCGTCCTTGCTAACGAGTCGTCGGTACCCTCCTACCGTCCTGCCTGCCTGCCTACCTAACCCGTCCTACCTGCCTGCCTATCTAACCCGTAATAACCGAGCGCTAGTAGTCGGTAGAGCCTCGCTACTATAGCCTCTATAGCCCTCGCTATTGCCGCCGCTATAGACTCCGAGTTATCCGACTATACGCCGCCGCGACAACTAAAGAGATTACTCTTACTATCTAATCTACTACCGCCGCTCTCCTCGCTAGCCGTTATCGAGGGCTCTACTCTACTAGCTTAGGGGCTAATTAGTAGGCCTAGTCTATTCTTATAGCTATAGAGTACTAGTATAGTATTAAGGCCGAAGGTAAAGCCAAAGCCGAAGCCGCTAGTCGTCGAGGTCCTAAGTAAGTAGGAGGAGGATACGGAGCTAGATTATACCTATTAGTTCCTAGCTTATAGGGGTAAGGGGTTAACGCTATCGTATACGTAGTCTATAAGTACTAGCGAGGGCGGCTATACTTTCTCTTACTTCGAGCTATAGCTAGCGGATATAGAGTATAAGCTTATTAGCTTTTATAAGTAGTCGATTAAGCTCTCGCTACGGACTAATATCTAGGGGGCTAAGGTACTCTAGTAGTAATATAACTATAATAAGGGCTAGTAGACTATAGTAGATAATATTAAGAGTAAGGGTATACGTAATAAGAGCCTAGTAAAGCTAGTAGTCGAGGCGCGCTATAAGGCTATAGTAGTAGGCCTACCGGCGGTTAGTACTACTCTAGTAAGGTCTCGTACCGTAGTAATACTTACGGAGGCGGCGGAGCGTAAGGAGATAAATCGTAGCGGTAATTATATAGCGGAGCTAGCTAAGCGCTAGTAGTGTCGGTTAGATAGGTATAGGAACTTTACTAAGTCCTACTAGCTTAAGGATAGTAAGAACACTATCGACTATTATATACCGCTAAATAGAGGCGTACTATACGCGTAGTTAGCTAGTATTACCTACGGTTTAATAACTCTTAAAGGACCGAGTCCTAGCGTTACTATCGCTCTAGCCGAGGGTAAGCGTTAAGGCTTCGCTAGCGAGTAGCTTAAGAAGAAGAAGCGTAAGTATAGCTACCGTAGCGAGTCGTCCGATAGTAACTAGCCGCTACGGAAGAAGAGTAAGGGGCGCGTTAGTAATACTATCTTCTACGTCGGTAGTACGCCTCCGCCGGTAGAGAAGAAGGTAAAGTAGCGACGGACTTATAGCGGCGGAGGCAGTAAGCTATAAAGCTTATAGACAGCCCTAGATAACCGGCTTACGCAATTCTATATATAGTATAAGAAGTAGGCCTCGTAGCGTAGCTCTAGCGATAACCTTAATAAGCAATACTACCTATTTAATAAGGCTAGTTACGACGTTTATAGTATCGCGGCTATCGACCTTATAGAGTAGCGTAATAAGGAGCTAAAGGAGGGCTATCTAATACGGATTAGGAAGAGCGTAGTATTCTTTAATAACGAGCGCCGAGTAGAGCGGCGAGCCTATTAGTAGACGGTAGCTAATAGTCGTCGAGAGCCGGCTATTACTAAGATTTCTATAGATAAGAGCGGAGATAATAAGCTATAGGGGGACCCCTATTATAGAACCGGCTAACACTTACGGGGCTGTCTCTATATGTTATTAGCTTACTTATACGAGATTATCTAGCGATAATGTTACGGGCTACGAGTATTAATCGATAGTTACCGTAATAGTGTTCTCTACTAAGCTTTGTATCTAGACGTACGACGTTAGAACTTAGCCGCGAGTTAGTAAATAAGGTAGGCACGTACAGAGAGATACGCTTAATTAATTAGCTATATTAACGGTAGGGTGTATAACGGCGCGGTACGGCCGCTTCCGCCTAGGGAAGGCTAATCCCGTTACATTACGTAGTATTAAATAGCTCCTATACGCGAAATACTATACTAGCGATATCTATACTTCTCGAACTACTCCTTTATATAAGGCGCCTAGAACTTACCTAGCGCGAAGGCTATAAAGTCGCAAAACTCCGGATACATTGCAGCCTCGCTAATATACCGTCGAATCTATACCTTAAGCTTATTTGTTACGAGTAAACGACGTATACACTAAAGTTCGATATATAGTTAGTATTTAATAAGTTAGATAAAGGAAGGAGAGAACTATTAGCCGCACCCCGATAAGGAAGAGTCGGGTACTAAGGCTAAGTATAGGCCGAGCCTATACCTTAAACTAAGGCTCGCGCTTTATATTACCCCCCTTCCTCCTCCGCCCGCGGTAAAATAGCCGGGCTCCGTCTAATTTCTAACGGGTCCCGTCGCTTAATGTCCTAACTCCCTAAGAAGTTTATAATCCTTATAAAGTACATAAAGGCGATAAAGAACCTACGCACCCCTAATGTAAACGGCCTAATTCCCTAGTGTGCAACCTTATAAGTACTATATAAGCTTTGTTTACCTATAGTAGGTAACAAAGGCGATAATGAATTGTCGGATCCCTACCGTAAACGGCCTTATTCCTTTATGCTTTAAAGGAGCGTAACCTTACATTACTACGTAAGTATTACTTACCTAAGTAAAGTTTCCGCGGCGCCTTACTATAAGAGTCGGTTCCCCCCCTTAATTACTCGTTTTCCTTTATCTAGAAATAATAACAGACGTATATACCCCCCTTAGATAACCTTAATAGAGCCCTCTCTCGTCCCGCCTTCTTAATTCTAGACTCCGAGTATTACTAATCGGCCTTAGATAGCTTCTATTATCTACTGCGTAGGTTGTACTAACTCTAGTATAGACTACTATAACTAGACTGTATATACTAGTATCCGCGACCTTTCCGTCGAACTCCGCTAATTTTCTAGTCCTCCCGCTCTCGCGCCTATACCGCCTACGCCTATTCCCGTAAGAATTGCGAGAATCTGTATGTATTCGACGGTTTCCGATCGAAAACCGTCGCTAACCGCCTTAGTCTAGAGATAGCCTATATAGCCTACGCTGTCTAGACCCGCGCCCCCGCTAATAAGGCGTAAGTTAGCTACCTCCGATAGTTTTCTATCGGCTTACGCTCGTTTTAGTAACGACGCCTACGACGACCTAAAGAAGGTCCTTAAGGCCTAGAAGGCCTTAAAGCCGTTATAAGCTTCGGGGTTGTTATCCGGGTAATTTCAATCGGACCCCGATCGATTTCCGTCGCTAACCGAAACTCCTAGTACCGTAGTGTTACGGACACGCAAGAAGCGACTATAACAAACACGACCTAAGACTAACACAGCGTGTATTGGGGCTAAGAACGGCTTAACTACGTAACACGACAAGAATAGGAGATTACTCGATTACGGAGTAATCTAGCGACTCGACT
>JAWDJV010009930.1:0-13552 GCA_033119285.1 Teratosphaeriaceae sp. CCFEE 6253
CCCACCAGCGTAATTGGTCTGACACCCAAATTCCGATCCACGATCGAGTCCGCCAGGATCAGCCCCGTCGCGTCCGCGCGCGCCAGACTCACGGTCCAGGGATTATCGATCAGGTACGCCAGCTTGGTCAACACAATCGGCAGGCTCAATCCCGCCATCAGCGTCGCCAGGAACGTCGCTCCGAGGATCTGCTGGATGGTCTGCGTCAGCGCCTCCGTGCCCAGGATCTGGATCGTCTGCCCGGTGGACTGCAGCATCTCGGGCTCCCAGTCGATGGAATAGATGTCTCCCATAATCGGATCGACGGTCGAGAAGGGCAGGCGCACGTCATCCACTTTCCCGGCCATCCACCCGGAGACGGTCACGATGAGGTTCACGCGCTTGTTATTGAACAGCGGGCGGTACTCGAACGTCCTCACCGCGCCCGTCCGGCGATTCGCGCCTTTCAGCCCAATGTTCGCGCCGATGAAGGAGCCCGTCGTGCCGATGATGGCGGCCGCGCCGGTACCTCCCAGAAATGTGCCCGTGCCCGCGACCCCGATGCCGGTGAAGCCCGCCGCGAGTCCGGCGCCAATGACGGGGGCCAGCATGCCGGCGCTGAGGCCGATGACGAGGCCGCCGCCGACGGTGCAGAGGCCCATGACCATGAGACGCTTGTTGCGTGCGCGCTTCTCGCGGGACTTCATGTGGTCTTCTTCGTTCCAATTCTCCTTGTCGGCTTGCTCTTGCATTTCCAAAGCGTCCGTGACACGTTTCTCGAAGCGGCAGATCTCTTGCCACTCCACTGAAAGTGCGGCACCGACGCGTTCAAGAAGCGTGCGGGACCGGGCATCATATGTGCTGTCTGCTATGAGCAGGAGGAAGAGATCGCACAGGACGGTCCAGCGGATGTCGAGGTCGAGGTTCTTGCTGTCTACTGTCGATGGATCTTGCAGGTGGAAGTCATCGGCAGTGTGGTCGCCGTATGCAGGCGGCGGCTCGACTTCCGGGGGCGCGGGAGTGTTTGAACGGGAGATGGCGGGGGTCGGGGCACGGCTCTCGAGCGTGCTTGAGGTGCGGGATTGCAGAGAAGGCCGGGCCGAGGCGATGGAGGAGGAGTCTGAGTCGGCCTTGGGGTTCTTGACCCTCGCATTTTGCATCAGTGCTGGCGAGAGATCGGAGGGCAGAACGCCATGATCCGCCAACTGCTCCACCATGATCTGCTCCGCGGCACTGATATCCATATGGCTATACAGCCTGACCATCGTCTTCTGGCCCCACATCTTCAGCATCTCCGTCGCCAGCTCCACCGTCTTCTTCGCACCTTTCGCTTTGACCAGCAGGTTCATCTCCTCCACCATACTGCTGATCGCCAGCCTCACCACCCCCACGTACGCCATCCGCTGCCCCTCCGTGAGCAACTGCTTCGTCGTCTGCATCTGCGACACCACGTCCCTGCCCTCCTCATCTTCTTCATCGAGCGCATGTCGCGCATGCTGGTCCTTGAACAGGTACGCCGTGTTGTCGTCCAAGCTAGTCGCCGACCGCGCATCCTCGTCCATCTGTACGCGAGTATACCCTTTCCCCGCCCCGCCCAACTCGCCGTACCCGTACGCGCCATCCTCCACCTCGTCGTAGCTCTTGGCGAGGACTTTGCCCCAGTCGTCGTAGATGCGGTGTTCGGCGAGCGCCGGCATCTGCTGCCACTTGGCTTCCACCTCCTCCTCCTCTTCCACATCGGCGTGTGGGGCGAGTTGTTGGTGAGACCACTCGGATACCGCGCCAGCTGCCTGCTTCTTGGGGATGTGGCTGGAGGAGGGCCGGCTGCTGCTTGCGCCTTCCTGACTGGGCGGCCTGCCATTGACTCCTGGTGATCTTGTGCCTTCTTGACTAAGTCTGCCATGTGCTTCCGGCGCTTTCGTGCCTTCCGCATCCGTGCTTACTACTTCACCTCCAGCAGGCCCGGGCTCGCCGTCGTCCGCTGCCTTGGCCACTTCATTCTTGCTGCTCGCGTGCGCCGTCCCATCCTCCACTACCTTGTCCAGCGCCGGCGCCCTCGCCTCCTCGGGACTCTCCAGCTCCTCCAACGAGTATCCGCGTCGCCGCGGCGGTCTCGCCGGCAGACCAAACTCGTCTGCTTCCGGCGGCTCGGGCTTCGGGTCGTCGTGTCTCTCCTCGCGTGTCACAGCAGGCTTCAGCTCGGGTAGTCCAGCGTCGCCGTTCTCGTCCGGCGGCTTCGTGGCTGCTGCCTCGGGCTTGGCCTCGACAGATGCGGCCATGGTGGCGTCAGCATGGGATGGATTGGCGTTATCGCATGCCGGCTAGTAGTGAGTGGACGGACGGCGGTCGGGCTGTACAGGATGTCCCATAGCGATGTGCGCACGTGTGGTGGCGACCAGTAATTGCCTCAAAGGAAGCGTCTATTGGCTGGTTCTTGTGGCTGCATCGTGCCTGGCGCTTATGGTGACCGAGACAAGGATCTTACCCCGCATTCCGCAGGGCTGCATCACTTCGTCTTTTTAGACTTTCTGCCACGAATAAACCTCGAATTGCGTGTCAATCACCACCATCACTGTGCTCAGACACACCCACCGCAACGATGCGCGCAAAACGCAGCAAACAGTATCGCAAGCTGATGCAACAATATCAGCTCTCATTCGGCTTCCGTGAGCCCTACCAAGTGCTGATCGATGCCGATATTATTCGCGCCGCTGCGCGCTTCAAGATGAAACTCGGCGTCCTCCTCGCCGGCGCCGTGCACGGCGAGATCAAACCCATGATCACGCAGTGCTGTATCCGGCACCTGTACGACTCTCCCACGACCACGGACGCGGAGAAAAGGGAGAAGGATGGCTGGATCGAGGTTGCGAAGCAGGCGGAGCGGAGACGGTGCGGACATCATGAGTTGGATGAGCCTTTGACTACGGGGGAGTGTGTGATGAGTGTGGTGGATCCGAATGGAAGTGGAGGAAATAAGAATCGATATGTGGTTGCGACGCAGGACCAGGAGGTTCGGCAGCAGTTGAGGAAGGTAGCCGGGGTGCCGCTCGTCTACATCAACCGCAGTGTCATGATCTTAGAGCCGATGGCGAGCAAGAGCGAGAAGATGCGGAACGCGGATGAGAGAAGTAAGCTGAAGGCTGGGCTGATCAGTCGGAGACCGACGGGTAACATGAGTGCTAAGCGGAAACGGGATGACGACGACGAGGGGGATCTGGAGGCGCCGGATCGCGCGAAGGCGATCAAAGCAGCGGAAGATGAGGCGGATCCTATGGCGGGTTTGCCGGCGAAGAAGAAGAAGGTCAAGGGTCCCAAGGGACCGAATCCATTGAGTGTGAGGAAGGGGAAGAAGGACGAGCCGAAGCCGGTTGTGCGGCAGGCGGAGGGAGAGCGAGCCGTGCTGAGCAAGATCGCGAAGAATGATAAGCATGCATCTGAGAAGGCAGCTGCGCCGGAGGTTGGGATGAGCAATGATGTGCAGGGTGCGGCGGAAGGTGCGAAGAAGCGGAAGCGGAAGAAGAAGTCGAAGGACGAGGAGCATGCGCACGAAGACGACGCCAAAGGATCGGTGCAGTTGGCTGCGGTGGCTGGTGACTGAAGACAAGGCATCCCATACGCGCCGCCGGAATGCCTCTTCGAGATCCAAGGACGGCGAGCCACCCATGGAAACTCAGCAGCGCAGGCTCGCTATAGCCTGCAGTACACCCCAGATGGCAGTCGCAGGCATTTGATGAAGAGCGTTAGTGATGGTCATGCAAGCCGACGGCCGCCATCGACGCTGCGCACCCTAGCCTCCATGCATGGCACAGGGCGGATGCGATACGTCAGACTTCTAACACTAGCGAGTCACATCTGGTCAAAGCAAGAGATCGATCAAGCTGCCGTCGCGTGTACGGCCCTTGCTCTCTCGCGTTGCACAATCCACTTGGAGGAACGCGCGATGTCCGCGCCAAGCATCAGAATTGGCAGGCTCACGCCGCGCCATACGAAGGCCGGGCGGTGAGTGACTTTGTCTCGCTCACCCTCTACGAACATCACTTAGGCTTGCAGGATGTCTCGCGCACAACTTTTTGCGATGAGCCTGGTATGGCTCGCAGCAACCATGCCTTTTGTTTCCGCACACGAAGCTGAAAAGCCTACTCATCTGCGCTGCCCTGCCGGGCACCATGACTGCCCAAAGGGCTCCAACTTTGGCCCGGTATCCTACGGATACCCAAGACCCCACCCAAAACCCAAGACCGGTAGCTGTCTCCCATTATCCACCTCCGCCACCTCATCGCCGACCATCCCTCGTACCTGCATTGTCAGCGCTGAGGATTGCTCCACAGGCTCAAGCTGTACCCGGACCAGTGCATGCGGGGGCCTGTGCTTGACCACCACTGCCAATGTGGGCCTGCCTACCCAGCCATGCGTCCCCGGCGGCAGCGTATGCCCACCCGGCGCCATTTGCACGCAGACTTCGACATGCTACGGCACCTGCACTAGCACTGGGACCTGCACATCTCCGGCGTCGTCGCTGAGTATGGAACCACCAACGTCTACAGCGTCATACACGCCCTGCATCCTGGGCGCTTCCCCAGACGTCTGCGCTGCGGGCAGACTGGCGTGCAGCCAAACCACCAGTTGCGCAGGCCTGTGCGTCACGACTGCTGCTGCCGGCCAGGGTGGAGGCCTGCCTACATTAGGTGGTGCGAGTACGTCAAGTGCTGCGGTCCTCACGCAGACTTGTGTCGTGGGCGACTCGGTGTGTAGGCAAGGCGGGGTGTGCTATCAGACGGGGACGTGTCCAGGAGTCTGCGTAGGAGCCGCTGCGACTAGGCGAGGAGCTCGCGTGGGACGGAGCGGGAACCTGAGATCGGTCATCTCGCGGACGCACCACAATGAGATGCATAGACGGCACTGTCCCGGACGATGAACAGTGACCAGTCTTGGGAAGTGAACGCGAGGAGGTCAGTCCATGCACTACTGCCTCTCCCTGGTCTAGAAGCGAACGACATGCATCGCGGTGGGAAACGACTGGCCGCACTCGAGGTGCTGGCGTGACTCGAAACGCGTCTGTAATCCCACAAGACGGGACGCTGGGACGCACGGTCAGCGGACTTAGTAAGCTACAGTGAAGTCAGCTGGGGGAAGCTCGTAATTGCCACACCTTATCCCAACGACATCGACATTGGCGTCCTACGCTGGTCACAGCCAATGGCAAGAGATGGCGAGAGCGTGGGTAGCGAGAGGCGTTATAGCCTGGGCACCCTCTTGGACTCAACTAGTGTGCCCCACGATTCCCGATGCGCTCGCTAAGTCGCGATGAGTACTGATTATCTTGCAACGCTACGCCACCACGGTGTACTAGTCAAGGTACATAGCCGGTCTACAGCGGTAGCCGCATACCTTCGAGCAGGGCGTATGGACGGACGAGAAGCCCTAATGCGGTTCAAATCATTACATAAGTACGCACTATCTGATACCCGCCCGCCACTCAGATCTCTCGTCCAATGTCGAGCCATTGCGGCCCATCTCTACAGACTGCTGGCTTCGGAGGGACTGATATCCGGGCCTTTCCTATCGGATGCATGTCGGCTGGCTGAGTAGAGCATTAGGTAAGCGCCCACAAGCACCTCGATAGACTAAGGAACAAACCACGCCTCAGAGCCTCACCATGGTGGTCCCAGATTATGTCAACACGCTTCTCTAGCCGTTGACATGACTCGCCTACATCAATCCTTCCCAAGGGAGCGATTGATTGGCGTGGCACGTTCCGTGCGATCCTTTTGGGTCGAGGATGGAAGCCGTCCAGAGACGGTAAGACATATAAATCGCCACAGAGAGAGTTTGCAACCGGTCCAGCTTCTTGCATCAGTCCTTCGTCCCCGAAATCCTCTAGTCCTTGACACATGGCCGACCCTATGGCGCATGTGTCAGTCGACACTGCTTCCGAACAGTCGGGGAGCCCAGTCCTCCAGGAAGCCCAACTGCCGACCACAACAGTGGAAGCGGACAAGCTCGAGACAACCTCCTCGGCCTACTCAGTGCCCGTGACACCGACAGACAGCACACTCTCATCAGCATCCACGACCGCGGCTCTGCTACCGAAGCCTGGAAGGCTCGCAGGATTGCGGTCCTTACTCAAGCACCGAGTCCAGCAACGCCGCGAACCAGTATGGAGACCCTCAATGTTCGCACTCCGTCCTCTACTCGGTCTGTTAGCTTTGGCTCTGAGTATCGCCTGTATGCTCGTATCCCTCGCCATCCTCGTGGCTTCGAACAAGCAACCCGTCAAGAACTGGTCGATACAGCCAACCGTTTATCTCGCTATCGCAGCTGCACTCGCTAACGTTGCGCTTGGCTTTGCGCGTTATATCGCTGGACCGTTGTCACTGCATTACACTATGTCTCGCGGTACCAGCTTGCGGGATCTGGAGAGGCAGTGGGAAGCTGGCCACAGCGTGATTCTTGCGTTACGGCACCGCTTCCGGATGGGCTTCACGGGCTTCGCGACACTCTTGGCGGCGGTGATGATCATTGATGGTTCTTGCCCGAGAGCATGTCACTGGTAGGACAGTGCGCCTGCTGACTACAACGCAGGTCCTCTCTTGCAAAGAGCAACGAACGTCAAGGTCGAGAGCCATAGCGAGAACGTAACACTGGCACTCACGTTGGCCCAAGAGGTGAGACCAACCCGGTCAGTCGTCAGTGCACTCGTGTTGACTCTGCTACCCTTCACCAGGTGCCGGGAGGGTTCTCAGGCTACTGGCGCCAGTCGAACGTCTACGCTTTCGCCCGCGCGACGCACGTCGAGAACGACTGGAGCGCGGAGAGCCCGATCACACTGGACGTGCAGACGTGCAACGATACGTGCACCACAACCGTACGTGCGCCGGGTGTCGTCCAAGCAGACTGCGAGAGCACTATCTGGCCCATCACCAATGCAATGTGGTACGACGAGAACGCCACCTGGGGCAACTGGCGAGGGTACGATGCCTACAAGGACCAGTATGGCAACCCCTTCTTTTATGTGAAGGTCTACCCCAACGACACCGACGCCGCAGCGCGGTGGCAGAAACCGGAGGGTGTACGCCTACTCGTTGGACGTATGGCGCTCGAGGCGATGGCGGACGGGAATCTGACAGGCAGCTACAATCTGACGGAGTGCCACTACAAGCCCGCTGTGCTTGAGTACGACGTCAAGCTCAACGGGAAAGAAGTGATTCTCGGCAGAAGCCGACTGGTCGCTGCTGCGAACAACACCGCGCCCGAACGCACCTCAGACCCAGCGGCTGATCCGCCTGACACGATGGGCGAGCTGACCACGTTTCTCAATCAGTTTGTTGGTAAGCGATCGTTTGTTCAAGTGCCGTGTTGATCGCGTGCAAAGCTGACACGGTGCCAGGCATCAACAACTCGGTCACTATCGAGGCGCATCCCGAGCCGGGCTCACAGTGGGCGTTTGACACTTCGCCCTCGGTACGCTTGCAATGGTCCCTACGTCGACGGCTCACCCACTGACAGACCACCGCTCCACCGAACAGGGCAATGCCGCCGAGCTGGTCAAATACCTGAACAACACCGACCTCGCGTGCAACCTCCGCGACCCCACGGACGACATCATCGCCAGCCTCAACGAGCTCCTGTTCCGCGCCGCCGTCGCGGCGTCCGGGTGGGACAACCTCACCACGCTCATCGACGCCGGGCTGCCCCTCCAGCAGAGCCTGCAAGCCCGCCAGACCATCACGCAGAACGTGTACCGCTCGGACCTCCGCTGGTTCGCCGGCGCCGCGATCCTGGAGGGTCTGGCCGCGCTCTTCGTGCTTCCATTGCTGTGGGGGTTCTGGAAGCTAGACAAAGTGGGCCTGCTGTCGCCATTGGAGGTCGCGAAGCTGTTTGATGCGCCGCTGCTCGCCGAGGCCAACTCGGCCGCTGGTGCTCGCGGGGTCGTCGACACGCTGGGGGATCGCGAGGTGAAGCTCGGGGCGGTCCGGAGTGGGAGTGAAGGAGCCTATCGCTTTGGTGTTGCCGAGAGCCAGCAAGTCTACGAGCCGCACAAAGGGATGCGATTCGATGTTTGAGTTGGCGGGATCGAATGTCGTTGTACGGATTGGTGACCGAGTCGGCGGATATATGTGCTTTGATACCCAGACGATGGAGAGATTTGCATTGACCACATGAGGAGCTCTAGGTATCGCTTGCTCTTTGCATGTCTGCCATGACATTCGACTACAAAGCGCTCTACTCGCGGACCGTTCAGAGCAGCTATTCATGGTTCGCAGCCTCTTGCTAACCAAAGTGCTCCTTCCTGCCTTCAACCTCACGTACTGGTCCCACGTAAGTATGCCTTGCCTTGAAGACGAAGTAGATCATGGCCCCAATGAGTGCCGCCACGAAGATCGGGCTCGCCCAATTGAAGCCAGATGCGGTGACCGGGTACCTAAGCCCATAGTCAGCAGATCACGCGCACGTCCGGGCAGATCGACGGCACTCACGTGGTCGGCCACATGGCCCAGAAGAACGAGTACAGCGCATACACCACGGCGGCGACATTGAGCGGGATGCCGAAGCGGCCCAGCGGGAATTTTGCGGGCGGCAGGGTCTCCGGCTTGTTGATGCGGCGCCAGAGGTGGCAGCCGATGGAGAGGCAGTAGCACTGCAGCAGGGAGACGGTGGCGAGGGAGGTGATGGCGTAGAAGGCTACGGGACCTGTGGGAGCCCGTTAGTGTGGATCGGGGGTATCACGGAAAGGAGCAGCACACTTACTTCCAATGTAGATGAGGGCCAGCAGTAAGGCAGTGCAGCAGGAGAAGATGGTGGCGTTGACCGGGATCTGGCGTTTGGGGTGGATCGTGGCGAGCCAGCCCGAGAAAGGTACACCTAGGCAATGTCAGCAAAGTATAGCGAGCCTGGGCGCCATCCGACAGCTCACCCTTATCTCTAGCGAAGGCGAAGAGGTCCCGCGTGACCGCAGCGAGGTAGACGATATTAGATGCCATGTTGACAACGAGCATAATCACGAGCATCACCGTCACCCAGCCCACGGACATTGACTGCTTCAGGACGTAGAGCGCCGGGTACGTCGTGGTGTCGTTCAACGCGGCATCCAGATCTGGGATATGATAGGCAACGGTGACGACCGACAGCAGGATGAAACCCATGTTAATGAAGTAGACGGCCATCATCGTGCGAGGGATGGAGGAGGCGGCGTCCTTGACCTCCTCGCTCATGTGGGCAGCCTGGTGGGCGATAAGTCAGCGCCGATGCTCTCCTTGGCAATTTGAATAGGTATCCTGGATGTACCGTGTCAATGCCAACCTGCTGGCTGATCCCGGAAAGCTGCCCGACCAAGACCGCGAGTCCGATGCTGCTCCAGCCGCCCTCGTTCTCGAATGAGGCCCAGACCTGTTGGTGCGACGCTTTCGGGGCGTTCATCCAGATGGGGACGACGTAACCAAGGAACCCGCCAATGTGGATTGCGAAGACGGCAGTCTGCCAATAAGGGAGGATTCTGTTGCCATAGACATTGCCGACATATGCGAAGGCCATCGCAGCGAATGCTAATAGCGTGCCTTGCCATGATGGAAACGGATAGTTCTCGTTGTTGACGAGAATCATAGTCTGGACCAGGCTCCCTACCAGGAAGATGCCCATTGCGTTACCTGCCTGCCAGGCAATGGTGGAAGTCCATCTGAGGACACCATGAGCTCAGGAGTCTCCAGCGGAAGGCCCAACGTACCCTGTAAGATAGCTCAAGAACCTTTGGCAACTCTCGGGGGCGAATCTGTGCGAAAAGTGAGCAGGAGTGGGTGACTACTCCGAGGCACGACTTTGAAGCAAGACCTACTCGCTCACCCAATGATCTACGAGAGTGGCGAGTGGTCAGCGCATCCATCCGCATGCCATCCTACCGATGCCGCACGTACATTGCGCTCCGGCTATCGGCGCCATACTCGCCATCTCCGCCATGCTCAGATAGATCGGGCCGAACCCGATAAAGTTCCAGATGGTGTTGTACACCAGCCCCGAGCGCCCCCCGTTGATGAGGCCGGGGGAGATGATGAAGAGGCCGATCTCCCAGGCGGCGGTGGCGATGGCGACGAAGGAGATGATGGAGAGCTGCTTGAAGCGGCGCACGAGCTGCTGCTCCTTGCCCATGCGCTGCATACCCACCGCATCCTCGCGGGTCGAGCGGGTGGCGTTGAGGGTCTCGTCGTCCGCGGCCTCGAGCGAGCCGTCGCTGTTGACGTCCGCGACGCGCGCGAAGAGACTCTTTGCAGCACCGCCGTTGGTGGAGTGGTGCGCGACGGTGTCAGTCTGCGGCGACAGCTCCATCGCAGGGCCGTGGCCGGACATGTTCGGCAGCGGGTGTGATGATCCCACGAGCGATTCTTCTGGGTGACGTGAGGAGAGTGGGGATGCTGGCAAGACAGACGGGGAATGACCAGACGAAGGGAGATGGAGTACTTCACCCGCCAGCTGAACATCGCCCACGCCTCCTCCTCCTGCCCCCTTGAGGATAGCCCCGACACCCTGCTGCGCTGCGGCACGGCACTCCTCGGCGCTAAGGAGTCAAGAAGAAGGAAGCTCCGGCTGCGAGATAGAGTACATACGACCTGCATCGCCAGCAGGTGCAGGTGCATGCATGCGGTGCGGTTGGTGGCAGAAGCGAGCTGCACGTGTTGATGAAGAAGGATCGGGGCTAGACCGGCCCGCGCAATGTGCGGGCCACACGAGGAGACCAGCCTCATCTCATCTCATCGCATCTCATCGCGCACATCCTTGGCGCCGTTGATGAGCAGGACATGTTTGGCCTCGCAGCACCACGCCCAAAGCGGCGGACGAGTCGACACAGATCTCTGTCCCGCGTGCTCGCATGACTGCCACCGCTCACTACTTGCACAACACGCGGCGCCAACAGCTTGTTGGGAGACAACGTAGATCCTGGTGGCGTCGATACGGTGCGTGAAGCAACAGCATCTCTCATCCATGCTACTATCAGAAGCGCAGCCCATCGACAGTTCCTCAAATGCAACCGTGATTCCGACACTGCCTGCGTTCCGCCTCCTTCATCACCGCCGCACCGGTCACCGTCCCTTGGGCCGGTGTGACCTTCCTCACCGGCTTGACCGTTCTCGTGTCGCACCTGATGGGCCCGCTGGATCGCCGCTTGGTTACTCAGACGGTGTAGCCGCCTCACATCGCCTTCGTCGATCGTCTGCACCCGGATTCGTTAAGCACGACGGCGCCGTTGATGAAGTGGTCGCGACGGAGAAGTGGCTGCAGATACCCGCATTCGATAGCGGTCGCGCCGCACAAGCCAGTTCTGGCGCCGTCCACTTCTGTCGCATGGCGTCGTTCCACGTCGAAGCCGGGTGCGAAGTCATCTCCGTCATCCACTGGGCGTCGGATTTCTTCAGCAAGGCCAAGGCGGCCTCAGTTCTCCTCCATACTCTCCCACCCTCCCTCCCCACCGTTCTCCTCCGCCTCCTCCTCCTCTTCCTCGACCTCGTCATCAACCTCGACCCCCACCAATCTCTCCACCACCTCTCCCTCGCCCATCCCAAACAACCTGCCTCTCCCGGCAAACGCCTCTCGTACCGCCTTGTTTGTACTCGTGTCCCACACCTGCACCGCGCCTTTACTCCCCGCGACCGCCAATCGGAACGCCACGGCATCGTCCGGCGCGAAATTGGCCGAGAAGACCTTCCCAACGCCAAGGTCGCGGCTGACGACCATCGAAGGTCCAGCGTCGGAGATGTTCCAGAGCTTCACGGTCCGGTCGACGGAAGCTGTAGCAATGAACCCCGGTACTGCAGAGTTGAGCGAGAAACTTGACAAGCTCTTCTCATGCGCCTGCAGTCGCCAAAGCGCTTTACTCTTCTCCGGCGAAGCTGGCAGTTGCCGCGCATCGAAACAATGCAGTACGCCACTCTCTGTGCTCACGTAGAACTTGTTCTCATCATGCGGATCCCAGCGGACCTGCTCCACATCGCTCTCCACGCCCCATCTCGGCACTTTGGCCTCTGGGGCGCGCATGTCCGCCGCCACGATCGTCCGGTCATAGGAACCTGAAAGCAAGACGGAAGCTTGCGATGGGTGCCACGATAGCGCGCAGACTTTGTCCGTGTGGTGCGTGTAGCTGTGCGCGGCGGTGCAGGTCGTGAGGTCCCAGAGCTTCGTCGTCTGGTCCGCGGACGCACTGGCAAGGAGGTGTGAAGCCAGGCGGTTGGCGGCGAGGGAGAGGACGGAGTCGACGTGGTAGGCGGAGTTGGGCTTCTTGGACTTGCGCTTCTTCTTCTTCGTGGCGGGCTCATCGAGCGGGAGGGAGGTAGCTTGAGAGTTCTGGCCGAGGATCGCAGTGGGGTACATGCAGTCCACGATGTCGAGGTCCCAGAGCTCGATGTCCGGGTCCATAGTCCCGACCGCGGCGAAGTTTCCTGTCTCGCCGCTCTTGTTCGGTCGGGTATTGAGCCACTCGACGCATAGCGGGATCGCGGGAAGCATTACGTCGTGGTGCACATACAGATTGGCGTCCGCGTCATCTTCGTAGACATACACTTCCAGATGTGCAACCTCGTCTTCGATCCGTGCGGCCAGTACCATGTTGTCTGTGGCTAGCACCTGCAATTCTTCCCGCTCTTCGTCGTCCGATACATCGCCTGTCTCTGGTAGCTTGAGGTATGGGTCGTCCTTCGAGTCCTTGTAATATGCTAATCCTCCGATGTTGCCGAATATACTGTTGCCATTTTCGTCCCCCTCAAGCTCCTCCACATCTTCACCGTTGAGCTCGTCCGCATCGTAGTTTTCCAAGTCGTACTCCTTCAGATCATCATCGTCGTCGTCCACAGCGCCCTCGCCAGCGTCGTCCTCGTCGTCCTCATCTGCAGCGTCTTCGTGCGTGCCATTGCCATTCGTGCCAACGTTCGTCTGGCTCAGCTTCTTCCGCGCATCCTCCAGGTCCTCATTGGCATCCTCGAGCTCGAGCTTGGCCAGCTTCGATATGCGGCCATACTCCTCTTCGTCGAACTCATAACGCGCCGGATGTTGCGATGCTCGGCCTCGTGGTACCCAAGCGGTCTGACGTGATGGATTAGTATCGCACGACCTCAGCGCTCTTCATGATGACCTACCGCAGTGATCATAGACATCTTGGTTATATTGGCGTGGCGTCGATCGCGAATGTCTTGATCATCCAGAAACTTTCTGGGAGCGACGAAGTCCATGCGGAGACATTCCGGGCGAAATCTTGGCGGGGTGGTCCACCTCATGGGGACCAGACCCAGAGGCCAGCATGCATCGGGGGATAGGCTACGGGCGAGAGCAAAAGCGAGTCCACTGCCTATCTCGAGCAGCATCTTCGGCAGCAACAGCTTGATGCCGTTAAAGCATTGTACAACGTGATATGGGCGGTCTCATCGCCGTAAGCCTACCACCGTCATCACCGCCGTCGCCCAATCGTAGGCTTCACCACCGCGCTCCCCCTCGTCACCGCCTTCTTCACCGGCCCACCCACCGCCACACGCTTGGCCACGACGCCCACCTCCCCCTCCATCCCCCTCGCCCGTTCCCGATCAGCCCGGATAGCAGC
>JAWDJV010009931.1:0-13526 GCA_033119285.1 Teratosphaeriaceae sp. CCFEE 6253
GCCAAGGACAAGGCGCCCTACGCCGACGCGCAGCAGAGCCAGGTCTTCCTCAACCCGTCCGCGCGCGCGACGGCGGATAAAGCGACGGCGAGCTACACGTACCCGCGCGCCGCGCCCAAGCCGGTCAAGGACCAGGCGACGACGGACATGGTCGAGAGTCTCATGAAGGGCAACGCGTCGTCCAACGCCAGCCCGGGCGTGGACATCGAGAGTCTGGATGCGGTGCCCATGGGGAATGCGACGTTCGTGGAGCGCAACTTCACGCCCGCGGAGATTGCGTACTGTCGCAAGGCGGCGAGTCCGCAGGCGAGCTTCACGGGGAAATGGAGCGCGAAGGAGGCCGTGTTCAAGAGTTTGAAGGTCGAGGGGAGGGGCGCGGGGGCGCCGTTGAGGGAGATTGAGATTGGGAATGATGGGACCGGGGCGCCGACTGTGACTGTGAGTTCCTCCTTCCCTTTGCATGGATGATGAGGACTAGTGCTGACTGTCTCTTCTGCAGCTTCATGGAGATGCGAAGGCTGCGGCGGACAAGGCGGGCGTCAAGGCGACGACCGTCAGTATCAGCCACAGCGACGCGCAGGTCATCGCCGTGGCGATCTCGTCGTTTTGAGGCTGGAGGGTGTGAGAGGTGTGTGTGAGATGCATTTGTGTACAGGACTGGGGAGGATGATACCTTTGATTGTAGAGTGTAAGTATTATTGGGGTCGGGCGTTATTGTGAGCGTTGCTGCTGTTACGGGAGGGAATGGATGGGGCTCTTGGGGACGGCGGTAGCGTACATAGATTGCACAGGGTGAGCATCACTGCCATTTCACTATCTACGTTTACACTTCCAGCCTTGGATTGGTGTGAGCATGATCAATATTCCATACACCACGTACATGCAGAGAGACCGGTGAGCATCTCTCTTCATCGCACCCAGCCCCTGACACCAAACAGCAGCCCCACCACAAACGCCATCGACATCCACGTCGACATGCTAGCCAAGTGCTTGACGATCGCCTCATCGCACCCGCTCGTGACCATATCCTGGCACCCTTTGACCTCCGCGCACTGGCCTTTAGTGTTGAGTCGCGAGCAGTACGGCGTGCAGAGGGCAATATACTGCGTCACCGTCGGCGTGAAGTGCACGTCGGCATTCTGGACGAAGAATAGCTGGGTCACCGTGACCGAGGGTGTCGCAGTGGTGTCGACGGCGAACTGCGGCAAGGGGATCGAGACTTCGTTGGGGAGTTGGGCGCGGGCTTGGTACGCCGCGAGGAGGAGCCAGAGGGCGTAGAGCATGCGGGGGCTGACGGTGCGAGTGAGAGCTGCGCTGACGAAGAGGACGAGGACTTTGTCGCCTCTCGCCGAGCTCGTGTGGTTGGGGAACGCCGAGGCCGGTGTCTGGAAGAGCATGCACCCCTGGGGACCGTAAAAGCCGGCGCATGTCTCGGTCACCTTAGCGGCGACGGATACTGTGGCGGTATCTGATCCTAGAGAGAACGGGCAGCTTTCCGGGCCGTAGAAGCCAGGACACGTGCCGCGTCCTTCAAGCCCCACGGCTGTCGCGATTGCGGCAGTGGTGACGGTTGCGCTCAGTGGCGGGGCGTCCGCGACCGACGGAATAGAGGTCGCGTGTGCATTGCCTGCGAGAAGGAACGGCCAGAGAGCGTTGAGATTGCGAAGGCCTATAGGCCGCATCGTAGCAGCAGCGTTGGTGGCCACAGGCGGCGTATACGGTAAGGGGCAGTTCTGCATACCGTACACGGCTGAGCAGGCAACGGTCCCTCTGTCTCGGACCGCAGTGGGCAATGCCGTGACTGTTGCGGTGTTCTGCACCATGTGTCTAGGATCTGAGGTGACCAACTGCGAGTTTGTCAACGCATAGTATACAGTGACCGTCCTCGTCGCCGTAGACGTACTCCTAAGCGTAGCGACGTCCTGTGGAGACGCCTGAACACGGACGTTCATAACGGTGCGAAGCAACAGCAGTGCCAGCATCTTCCTGTCGATGAGGTCTAGGTGATATGCCAGGATCGCCAGTGGCAAGACAGAGATCCCATGACCCATACGATTGACCGATGCGGCATTGCCGAACTGCTCGAAGGTCTCGCCAGGGCGAGGCGTAGGCGTAGGTTGCGGCGGGCTCCATCCGACGGGACATGGTGTAGGGGATGCCAGTCCACCGTAAGTAGCGTAGCATACTACGCCCTTCTCTGCCATCGTAGCATTCGGCAGCGCTGCAGGCGTACTTGTAACGAGCGGCTGGTCCCGGGGCAACTCTCCAGACGTCGTCGATAGTACCGGAGTGGCCACGACTTGCTCAGCGGCAGCACTGATTGCGAAGCAGAGTGCCATGAGCAGGCTGCCCCAGAGTGGGTCGGTGAGGAGGAACGCCATACACGATGCTTGTAACGACACCGTGTGCACCAGAGTGTCGACAGCGCGGGTCGCGGCAGATGCGACAGCTCCAGAGCCAGGCGCAGGAACAACGACCGGTGCCATGGTGCGGAAGTAGTGTGTTACGCATGCCGAAGGATATAGCAGGCCGCTAATGGTCTGCCAGCATTGCGCCTTTTCGTCAATGCCTGTTGGTAGTGGCATGTCGGTAGTCAATGCGGTCACGTATGACATGCTCCCAGTGATCGCTGCTGTTGTCGCCAGATCGACGCCGACCGTGGCATGCGTTGGTATTGACTCTGACTTGGCCTTGGCCACGGTGAGCAGAAGTAGCAGCGCCACGGCCTCCACTTTGCCTGTGGCGAGCAACAGTAGGGAGGAGCCGAAGGCAATGAACCATAAAGCATTCTCGACGCCCTTCGCTATTGCCACAGCAGAAGCATCTGCCGAGTGTGTAGGTGCCGCGGTATTCAGTGGTATGCAGTCGTTGACCAGACCAGAGAGCGTGCATTCTGCCTGCACATCAATGACTGTAGAAGACGGCCCCAGCTTGCTTGTTGATATCGCCATCGAAAGCGTGGTCGAGGACAGTGTGGAAGTCGTTGCGTTGTACAGAGGTGCCAGCGAGTCGTGGCCGGGAGAGATCGTCTGGAACATGTCCCAGGTGGAGACAGTCTGCATGAATGAAAGCAGCAAAGCCATTCCAGCGACGGCCAGGAGTCGCATGTTATTGGTTGGCCTGCTTGTCGCGGAAGTCTGAGGGCGTGCTGGGCGTGGTATAGCAATAGCTGATGGTGTCCACATCGGCAGTGGAAAGAAAGAAGGCTACGAGGAGATGGAGCTGTGAGAACGCGAATGGGCAATTTATATCTCGAAGCCATAGGCGTGCTATAGTCAATGGCATAGAGGATGTCGCCTCGGGTGCGGGTTAGTAGTCAACATATCGGTACACATACGTACAAACACCGCCCTATGACTGTCCGGCCCCGTGACAGCTCGACAGCAACCAGCTCTCAATAGTGAACAATTACTGCCACTCGGTCTTCCAGCGGCCCGTGAAATTGTGCCCAGTGACCGGCAGCTGTCGGGGCACGAGCTCCTCCTCAATGATCTTCCACCTCCCGATCTTCTTCTCCCTGTCGATGGAAGTCTGGCGAGATCCCGATATCTGCACGTTCGGCGCCGTGCGGTTGAGACGCTGCATATGCGGCCCCTGAACGAGCTTCTTCGCCTTCTCCTTCATGTAGAGATGGCGCACGATCTCGGCGGGACTGTTCGAAGTGCTGATGGCCGAGTCGGGTAGACGTTTGCCGGTGAGCTGCAGGACACGTTTCGCGAGCTGCGTATGATTAGCGATGCTGTGCTGAGGAAGCTGGCGTGTGTCTGCTTACCGCTGCCTTGAACGATTTATGCTCGAAGGGCACGTCCATCCAAGGTGGTGCGCCATAGCCAGAGATAGTAGTACGGTTCCCAGAGTCGTCACCGGCCATGGCACTCCTTGCGAACTCTCGCGCCTCTGACTGGTCGGTCGGGTGCAGCTGTGTAGACTGCGATGGAATCGCTCGCAAAATAGCTTCCTCAACGTGCTCGTTGGCGAACACTACCTCAAGTCCTGTTCCCGCCTTGTTGGGTTCGATCACCACCTTGTGGACCAGCCACCTTGTCTGCGTTTCAAGCCCGTGGCACACCTGGAAAACTGGGCGGCCGGCCTTGTGCAGCACCAGCATCACCACCATCGTATGATGGACCAACTTCTGCCATTCTTTGTTGCTGATCTTGGGGGACTTCTTTTGCACAAAGCTACCGACTTGTCAGCGACTGTCATCCGACTAAGCGCATAGCTCCATAACTTACCCAACATATCCCTCGCCGTGATCGGCACGGCCGGCCACCCATTTTTCGCCCCCGACCTTCTCCAATCCCTTCCAGGTTAATGCCGGCTTGTATTCCTTGTTCTCGGTCGGGTCGACGATGGCCGCGAATTCATACCGCTTCCCATCGCGGCCGATCTTTACCTCGACCTCGACCCCGTCCTCTGGTTGCTCTTTGAGCTCATCTAAGCGTCGTTGCTGTTTCTCTTCTCGCGACTTCTCGGCTTGCGCAGTCTCTTTGCTTCCAAAGATCGTCTGCTGCAGGCGCTTGAAGAAGGGTAGGTCGGCATGGCTGGCTGGGGTCGTGTGGAATTGACGTGCTGCTTGGGCTCGACAGGCCCTGCAGACGTAGCTCGACGCCGAGGGGATTCTGGCAGAGCGTAAGGCTTGCTCGGCAGCACGTGTGGATCTCATGGCGGTGGTATATCACTGGGTTAGGTGGTGAGGGATGAGATGGACTTGCGAGGTCCATGCAGGTCTCGGAGGTGCTCACTTTCGCCGCAATATGCCAAGACCTATCACGATTGGCACACGACAGCATGATCACGATGCAGGCATTGCGTGAGGAAGGGTGCATGAAGCTACATGTATTCAACGTCGTCAAGACCCTTGCTGAAGGCACTCACAGTTCCTCAGACTGTCTGCCTACAGCTTCCACGTCCGCGACCGAAGTCACCACAGACTCGCCACAGATCCTAGCGCTTGGGCATTCTTGTTAATAGCGCAGATCATAGTACTTCAGTCGAGTCACGACCGGGCGACTGCAGTTTGAGTTCAGCAGGCCCCTACTTCGACGGGCCCTGTCTCAACTATCACTTGATCGACAAGCGCGATAGATCTACAGATCGAGGTGTTCCGCTGGCTTTTCAGTCAAGTGTCCCCCGTATGACCGAGGACTAGGGATAGCTGTTGCGACTCGGATCAGGGGCAGTCCGATCCTCTTCTCGAAGCGGCATACTGTGTCAGGTCGTGAACAGGATCTTAGATTTCGACTAGTACTAGCATTTGCGCGAAATAATTCGCATGCGTGAACGCGGCAGTATCAGGCAGTTTGGATCTGCCGTCAGGATGTGCGCGAGGATGCAATTCATTCTGGCACGGGCGATATCTTCAGCCTTGCGTGGGCTGACCATGCGCCGCGGGGTGTCTGCATTGCGGATTTCCAGCCCCAAAGCCGGTGGTGATCGGAATGCTCCAAAGCCAAGATGTAGCGCTGCGGGGATTAGCTAAGTCCTCAAGAAAGTGTACGCTATAGCCCGTTGTTAGCTATGCGAGTGGTGTGTCTGGCTCGACCGAGGCGGCCAGCAGCCTAGACTTCTAGTCAACCTTGCCATACGCGGCGCATGGCTGGGGCACAAAAGCTAGCCGCGTGTAGGTAGCGCCTAATGTGCTCAACAAGGGAACGAACTCTAGGCTTCGCTTCCTGCCCGTGCTGCTCATTTCAAAGCAGATGTTCGTGATCAGCCTGCTTGTCATGGGCGAAGTGTTGCAGCTGCAGATTGTGACCACTCAACCTCTTCCTCAGCTCTGACGATGGCCAAGGCGTGAATGCGACCTCCTCGTCAGGCGCACCACTCGTATCGTGAAGTCTTTTCGCGATGTCAAGGGTATTCTGCGGGTGTGGATGTTGTGTACATGGCGTTGCCCGCAGGATCCAAACGTCCGCCATTGGATTCGATAACAAGGACCCGACACAGTCATGACTCCAACACCGGGCGCAGACTCTCGGCGAGGGTGTTGAGCGTGAAGTCATCGAGAGGTGCATTTGACACAGAGATATGTCGACTCCATGGGGCGATCGAGACCTAAACATGTGGGATGCGCTAGGACACATTAGGATAGGGCTTCACGTGACCCAAGACCTCACTTCCTTCTTGGCGTACTTGCATGTGGCATTTCCTGAGCTGACAATGCAGAATGGATTCTGATTTGTATCTACCTGTATATATGGGCTTGAATCAAAGCTAATCCGCACCTGCGTGGCCATTGCCAAAGAGACTGCCAGCGAACTTGGCGTACCCCCTCCTAGGGGATCACAGCTGCAGCTTACCCTGACGGTACCCACCCACGCCGCCACCATCATTGTTCTCGAGCTCCTAGGACCTCGGCCTCTCCTCGGCTTCCACGGTAATTGGATTATATTCTAGCAAAATCTCCACGATATGCAATTGGGCGTGTGGCTCGTAAGTCAACTCAAATCGTTCAGATTCGCCCGACCGCAACCTAATGACGTCCACAGAGTGGTAGAGCATCCGCTTTGCATCCCTTGCAACTATTGCGGAAGGTCCTGGTTTGTGCGTAATCACGTGCACGTTACGCTGCCGTCAAAACTGTACTAATGCTGCCCAGCGATCACCAGCCCGTCCAAAGTCGGCATAATGTCCTTTTTGGCCTTTTGGATGCTCAAGTCATGCCCTCCGTCCGCTCTCAAGCGACCGGATGATCCCAGATCTGTCCTAGCGTTGTGGAGCTCCTGCTGTTGTCAACAGGAACTCCCGTCTATCCGGCTACTGACGGTCCTACATCACCTAGGCAGACTGGAATTACCCGCCGCACAACGAGTCTTCGAAGATCGCCTTGGAGGTCATCACTCCAACGGCATCACGCACCGATCACACACTGAATGCAACCCCCACGCCTGAGCCGGAATTGCGCACATATCGGCTGAGGATCTTGACCGTTGACGCCTGGCTCAACAGACCGACTTACTAGCATGTCAGAGTTGCGCGGAGAAGAGCACATGTATGGCGGATGCCTGTTTCCGGATCACGGGGTACAGTGCACTCATGTGCTTCTTCGGCATGGAGAATCACGGAGATCAGCCAACAGTCCTCGCTGTGATATGCAGTCTTAGTCACGCTTCACCGCCAAAGGCTTGAACGGACTGATGTAGCAATAACGGGAGACGCTCAAGGAAGTGAACCGCAGACGCAAAGGCACAAGACAAGACACAGAACATCTCAAACCTCACCTCGAAGGCTGTTCAGCGTCGTGATCTTCGCTGACCACTAAAACGAAGAGACGCAGTCTACGCAGCATACCAGCGGTCAGCTCTGTCGTATGCCGGTAGCTCCGCACATGCAAAGTTGCATCGTAGATATGCAAATCCATGCAGTCCGCGCACGACACCATCTGAAACCACGGAGAGATCCCGCCGGCAGTACAGCAATCAACGCACGTACAACAACAACGCAATAAAATCATTGGTGCTATCGTCAGATGACTCACGGGCATCACAGTCTGAACAATGCGGCGAGCACGATGAGCACGCATCCTGGGCTCTGACTGGGTCGGCTTCAGCCCCAGAGCTGTTCGAATACATCACGTACGCACCGAGGACGAGAAGTCGACGACTGGACCAATCTAGTCTTCCGTGTACACTCCCGTGCAAAACCTATACGGATTCGCTCTCCGGACAACATCTTATGATGTAGCGGAGTCCACGTTGTGATATCCTAGCGAAGGCAGCTATCCAGGGCCATGCCTCGCGTGCTGCACCACAACCTCGTAATGCTACCCACCCGCCGTTCGTCGCTGACCATGAAGACAAAGAATCTCGGGTAACTTCCAGCACCTTTGACCTCTCCATGTTGCGGTATGGCCGTCGGCCACGATATGGAGTACGGTCGTGGCGAAGCACGAGAGCTGTGCACCGGAGATCCATTTTGCACGGACGTCCATCTCCGGGGCACAATATTGGCGTCAGCTGCCGCATGGGCTAGCATACGAGCATAGCGAAGTACTGTGTGCTGGAGGGCGACCCGAAGCGACGGACACCTCCGCTTCGCAGAATCACCATAAGTCACGACATCGCAACTGGTGAGACCGCGAAGCGAAACACAGGAGCTCAATCGGCGGCCTCGCCTTGGTGGACATGGCTGGCATGGCGCCAACTGATGTCTCGGCTCGCACTGGCCCGCTGGCGAAGTGTGGAACGATCAGACGAGTTCCATCTCGGGCCACAAACGTCTCGGAGTCAGGACAGACCAGATGTTCGCACAGATCGGAGCAAAGAAGAAGCGGAAGATTGGGGTACGTAAGCCGTTCTACCGCCGCAACTCTTTCAACAGCTGGCATGAGGTAAACGCGAACCGCCGCAAGGCCTTCACGTATTAGGCACTTCTCCATCACATCATCAGCCACGTTCGTCAGAAGGTCGATAGCGATGACGACCTTGCTCCGGACCAGACGATCACATATCAGACGATGGCTTACCTGAATTCGCTCTCTATCTCTCGGAATGCACCCTCGACAGTCGATATGGACAGGACGGGAAGGGCATTGTATGCGGCGAAAGCATTCCACCCCTGAAGATGCTAACGCACGCACGCACTGCAATTCCTGTCCAAGGGCAGGGGATGTACGAGGAGCGCCAAATGGCATCCGGACGGGACTTCAACTTCGAGCTCGGTGATTTGGCTACGGCAAAGCGTGTTCCATCCGATATGCTGATCCGGCGCCTGGAAAGAAGTTCCGCCAGGTTTTCATCCTCACGGCGTCGCTCCTGCTCTTCGCTCTTCTGGGCCGGAAGAAGGCTGATCGCGCTCAACTCACCACAGAAGGTCTACCTGCCCTGCTACGCACAGCGTGGGATTCCTCGAATGGTCTTCCGAAGGGAGAATAATAACGCTACTAATGGCCCACGGCGTCAGATCATCTGGATCGTTCGCAATGTGGGCCTCGCCCAAGTTCATGTGAGCCCGTGGGGCGTAGACCGAGCGTGCTACTCCGACCCGGCACCCAAGACCCACCGCAAGCTGATCACCATGTTCAACAGGCCGCAGACTGCGGACACGTGGTACCAGGGAGGAACTCTCGTCGTCTGGATCTGTTTCCAATACTGCCACACTTCCAGATCCTCAGCCTCATCAGCGCGACAGCATCCCAGCCATCTTCGTCCGTGCGCAATTGCGTTCTCAAGACCTCGTTCAGGTCTTGGATCCATATCCAGCGTCCGCCGCACCACTCAAGCTGGTCTGCAGTGACGGATTGATTATGGTGAGCTTTGATTCCCAAGACGAGTGATGTGTGGTCATCGCTGTAGAGCCTTCCTCCTATTACGCCACGAATATACGAGCAACGGACACGCAAGCAACGGCCATGCAAGCAGGAACGCACGAACACCGATTCGGGAAGAGGCTTCCGCCGACGTTCCTCCGGCATATCGACTGCGGCACGTATCTCCCCCAATACACTACAGTCAAAGGCCTCAGAACACAGCAGCGCCAAAAGGCCCCAAAGTACCAAAAGATCAAGTGTCGCAGCCCCTCGAAGCGGAGGACGTGGGCTTATCAATACCCCACCGCATCATTGTGATGCTGCTGCGGCGCGACCTCCTCGCCGACCACGAGACTTCGGCTCTCTGTTTGCGGGTCGGGAAGCGTACATCAAGCCGAAGGACGAGCCGGCTAACGAGCCTATGTTTTACGCGGCCGCTGCGCAAGGACTCGGGCTCAAATAAAGGCCCCTGTACGCAAATGCTGTCGGCGAAATCCTCAGCAAGCGTGCAGTATGGGCAGGCTTCAGCGCAGGGGTCTCATTCTACAGCTGGAGGGCGAAGGCGCTGACCAATGCGACCGAAGCCTTCGGCCCGCGCATCGCGAGGATGGTCGCGGCCCATCAAGTAGATGGCATTGAGCTCGAAGAGTACTACGACCAAGGGCTGTGCTCGTGGGACGCTGTCGGTGTCATGCTCGAGGGAAATGAAGACCTCAGCGCGAAGCAGCTGCTGGCACAGATGGAGTCAGAGACACTCTGCCGTACCCCATTGGCTAGGCACTCGCCCGTTCGACCGGCCCTTGTGGACGCGTACGTGCTCGCGCATCCATCGTACGTGTCGGCAGTCAGTAGCGGCATACACTCGGCAGTATACGCCACGAGGAAGAGACTCCGCTACAGCGCTAGCCTTGCGCTACTCGAGCATGAGCGTGCCCTGCAAAGGGAAGATCTAGACGTTGACGAGGTGCAGTCGAGACGAGAGGCTCTCCAGAAGCCATCCTCTCTATGCGAGCTCATTCAACAGCACATGGCGAGTAGAGACAGCGGTCTTTCACCGGCCAATGTCGAAGCTTTACATGAGGACGAGGACATCGATGACCTTTTCTGCAACAAGAAGACCGCCTGTCCATATGGATGTGGTGCTCGCTTCACTACCGTCAAGGCCCTCATAATCCACCTTGAGGAGCCAATGGACCCCGAGAATGACAGCAAGGAGCACGACGACCTCAAGGCGAAAGACGGATGGTATTCGGCCCGTTTCTTTGGTGTGATAGCACCGAAGAAGGGCAAGAAGCAGAAGGCGATGATCGACGAAGAGGGAACAGATAGCGAGGTGGTCTACGACATCACGATCAAAGAGTTCGAGGGCCGCGCTTCGGGTCGCTGGGCTGGACTGCCGGAGGTGTCTGGGCTGGTCGAGTTCGATGCCGCCGCAGCGGCCGATACGACCGGGTCCTTGACCTACTTCGGCGTCAATGGATGATGTGGTCTGGGCCATTTCACAGGATGAGTTTCAAAGGTCGCCGGCTTGATCCGCCCGCTCCTTGCGGTACTTCTAGACGAACGTCGACCGGGTGCGCGATTGGAAGGCGACGACTGAGGGCCTCAGGTACGTGCTCTGTCTCCAGGACCAGGAGGTCGAGGACCTGCAACGCAGAGTTGTGCTCGACGGCATATAGGCGGCGCAGGGGTATGAGGGGGCACGAGCCGAGAACATACCAGGGAGGCGAGGACGTGATCGAGATAGCGTCGGGCACGCCATTCGAGGCGGAGGTGCTGGTCAGACGCCAACCGGACACCTAGGCTGTTGGGGCCTTCCCTGAGTGCTCTTCAGCAAGCGCGTGAGCTGCCGTGATACTGCTGCCCTAGAAAGCAGATCTGCCGCCGATGATGATACATCGGTCGAGACGCTGCATACGAAGCAGCGTGACAATGAGGCAGATGCTGGGTGGGATGGCGCAATCAAGAAGACTAGCTGCAGAGGACGACGGCTCGTTGGTGACTGCCCGAGCGGCTGGCTGCCGGCAGTGACAAGCACGACGATGGCGAGCACACGGTGCCCAGATGTTGGGAGTTGTGGCAGTGCCGTTCACTCGTGCGATACGGCATCATCGGCCGATGGCACTGGGCGATGCAGTGAGTACGTGGGCCATCATCGGTCGGTGCGAGTGCCTTGATCTAGACTTGCTTGCAGTACTTTGTATCCATTCGAGGTCAGCAGGTGTTTCCTTGTGACACTTCTCGTTGTTGAGTAATTAGCCGCTGATGAATGGACTCTGTTCTGTCCGTGGTGCCTGGTACTCGCTGAGGTCCTGGTACTCGCTGAGGTCGACCTGTAGGTTACAGCATGTGTATCGATTCAGGTGGCGTATGGGACCGAAATTGCCCAACCTCAAAGCATGAGGGCCATGATCTTCCCATCCCATTCACGCAGTCGTCATCAAGACCGCCTCCAGATACCGCGACCACCCGTCTCGAGCGGGAACTCTCGGCACTGCTGGAGTCTCATGAATACAACGACTAAGATGATACTTCAAGATGCTCAGCAGCCATTGACACGACGTGATATCTCTGCTGCCACCAATTGAGGATCGAACCAGGGCCGCACCATATCTGCAGAAAGACCTCCCAAGACTCGATCCGCGACGATGGAGATAGCAGACAGCTCGGCCCTGCTGCTCCTCGACCTACCCAAGGAGGCTCTCGCCGGCATCGACCTCCTCGCCTTCACCGTCACCCCACGCTTCCGAGGTGTCAAGGCTCTGCCACCTGGACTGCACTTCGCCTTCGTCGGCGCCAGCACGGCCTTCTCCGAGCGCCACGGCATCTGGTTCGATGTACCGCGGGGAGTACCGGGCGATGCACCGCCGTTGATCATCACCAAGTGGGACGCTTCCTCCGAGACGCTGGTGGCAGTCACGGACGAAGCCGAGCAGCTCAAGTGGCGGGCGAATCTGGGCAGCATCTGGCGAGAAGGTCTTACGCCGTACCGACAGACGACAGCAGGCAAAGGCGACGCAGACGAGCAAGAAGAGCTCGTCGACTGGGCGAAGCTGACCTCGCACATCGCTTCCCCCCTGCTCTCGCGGATCACAGGCGGCGACACGAACCACTGGACCCTCAGCTCCGGCAGCTCCGCCGCACGCGATCTCGAGGACATCCCCGGTCTCACCCACGAATCCATTTCCGCGGACAAGACCCTCAACTTCCTCCCCATCGACCTCAAGCAGACATGGCGCCCGGGCGCCACCGGCCGCGAGCGCACGGAAGCCGCACAAGACCGCTCCTGGGCGCTCAACGACGTGATCGCGCACCACTGCTCAGACAGCAACATGCTGGAGATCCTCGGCGAGCTGCAGTTCGCCTTCCTCATGCTCCTCACCCTCAACAACTTCTCCTGCCTCGAGCAGTGGAAGCGCCTGCTCACGCTCCTCCTCACCTCCCGCGCCGCAGCGACCGCTCGCCCCGAACTCTTCGTCCATGCACTCAGCACCCTGACCCTGCAGCTCCAGCACTGCCGACTAGCGGACACGGGCCTCATCGACCTCACCGACGACTCCGGCTCCCTACTCCGGCACCTCCTGACCCGCTTCCGCGCCGGCCTGGAGACCCTCCCTAGCGCAGATCTCGGACTGCAGGATATACTGGACGAGCTGGACGAGCTGGAGGACTTCCTCCGCATGGAGCACAGGTGGCAGTTCGGCGGCGCGTTCGCGAAGGCCGGGGTCTTGGAGTTGGAGGACGGGGAGGAGGTGGCGGTCGAGACGACGGCATTTGATGCCGAGGACGAGACGGGGGAGTATGCGCCGGTGGTGGTGGAGTTGACGGCGGAGCAGGCAAGGATGTTGGGAGAGGGCGGTCAGGGGGGTGTGGGTGGTGGTGGGGCGGCAGAGGTGGAGAAGTTGCACGCGAGTCTGAGCCGGACGTCGTTGCATGAGGCGGCGACGAGTTCCGACGGATCGGACGATGAGAGTACCGACGAAGACGTGGCAGCTGGGGCGTCGAGCGACGAAGAGGAAGAAGAGACCGAAGAGCTCGAAGACATGGACGCGCGATACTAACCACACAACCCTCCCATATACAACGAACCTACACGCGAGCAGCCCTCAAATACCCCACAACCCCCGCCGCATACCCCCCCAGCCCCCCCACCCTCCTCCGCTCCCCCTCCAGCGCCTCCCGCCATAGCCCCACCGCACCCCTCAACTCCTCGCTCTGCACCACAAGATCCCCGTGCAAGCGCAGGAAGACACTCATCCACGTCTGCCCGAGCTCG
>JAWDJV010009932.1:0-13490 GCA_033119285.1 Teratosphaeriaceae sp. CCFEE 6253
TCATTCGGGCCACTATGGATGTCTTGGGATCCGGATGTCGAGCCGTCCTTGCTGCCCTGGAACACCGTGGCGCCACCAGTCGGCCGAGCAGGCGGAATCGTGCCGGCGAAAGTCATGTTAGGCGCTATACTTGGTGGGCCAGCAGCAGGCGGCCCAGTCGGGATACCGGCCATGGCGCTTGCAATGTTGACGCCGGGCGGAAGCTTGCCAACGATCGCTTCGTCCTTACTCTCGGCATGCTGATTGTGGTAGTCATAGACGCCTGCACGGGACCAAGATCTGTCAGTGATCATCCCATGGACGTTCAGTGGACCTGGCTACTTACCGCCCTGCTCCATTACATCCGTCGAATTCTGGTTGGAGAAGCTTGTCCACTTGCAGATGCTCGTCCCGTCCGCCTTCTGGAAGCACTCCTTCTTCGGGCCGGGTCGCTGGTCGGGCTTTGGTGGCGTGTATGCGTTACTTGGTCTCGGCGCGGCGCCCACCGCCGCACTAGGAGCAGGTCTCTGTGGTGGACCGCCCGCTGCAGCACTGGAAGCAGATCCCTGTGGTGGACCACCCACCGCAGCGCTGGACGCAGGTCCCTGCGGTGGACCGCCCGCCGCAGCGCTGGACGCAGGTCCCTGGGACGGACCGCCAACTGCAACACTGGACGCAGGCCCTTGCGGTGCACTGCTCGCTACAGCACTGGGCGCAGATCCTTGCGGTGCACTGCTTACTGCAGCACTGGATACAGATCCTTGCGGCGCACTGCTCGCTGCAGCACTGGGCGCAGGCCCCTGCGCCGCATTGCTCGCCACAGGCGTTGAGCTGGTATACACCGAGTAGCTCGTAGCCACCACCGAGGCACTTGAGGCAGGGTCGCTCGTCGGCGGCACGCTCATGGGCGTCGCGGCCGATCCTGGCGGTGCCCCTGTGGGTGCTTGCCCAGTGCTACTCGCGGGGACTGCGCCGGTGCTCGAGCCTGGGGTGCTCGAGGGTTGAATGGCCATGGGCGCTGTGGCCGATCCCGACGCTTGGCCAGCAGGGCAGGAGATCTGTCCCTGCAGCGAGCAGCTCGACGCTGTGCTCGTGGACGTGAAGCTCATGGGAGTCGATGCCGTCCCGGACGCGGAGCCGCTGTAGGCCGAGTTGTCCATGGCCATGGCGTAGGCGCTCGAGGCTGGGTTGCTTGAGGAAGGGGCGTTCATGGGCGTGGTTGCCGGTGCAGGCGGTGCTCCCGATGGCGAGCCTTGCTGGGCAAATTGCTGGCGCGGCGCGTCCGCGAATCCGTGGCGAGGCATGCTGGCGGCGGTGCCGTGGATTGATGGGTTGGTGTGCTACACCGAGGATTTCGACACGGTGCGGCGAGAGGAGCGGAGGATCGAAGCGCGCACGGCACCAGGCGGAGCACGAATCTACTACCCTCATCATGGTTGAGGCACATGGAGCACATGTCACCGAAAGCTTTCGGCTTTGGCTGCTTTCAGGCCCCGTCAGCGGTATGCTCTGCCTTTCATTCGACCTCGTCAGCACCAAGGTTGGAGCATGACACCTACATATGCACCCGGGGCCATCTTGCGACGCCGATCGTGAACTGGAGTCCTCGGCATGGGTAATACTGCTACGTCTGCATGTATTGGATCTTATCATGAGACACATGCCACTGTACCTATGTCGATCGATCACGCTGTCAGGAGGCGCTGAATGGGGCCATGCACTGCACTCGGCCGTAAGGTACAGGGTGTACGGCGGACTTGCATCCGCAGCGAACACATGCGCACTGCATGTACTCCGTCCACAGCGAGCATATGTACATGTACCATTATTCTTCCATGTAGGTGCTGGGCACCCCCCGTCGCGGGGAGACGGTGAAAGTCGTCAAGGGCAGATCTGGTAAGTTCTTCGGCCGCTCAAACTCACACCTCCATAATAGATCCATTGCTGCCCGAAGCGAACCCGTACCAGAGAAGCTTATAGGACTGCGATTGACCAAATGTAGCCACGTACTCTGCCGATTGCGACAATCTCTGTCTCGTTCCTGCTATACCGTCCACACGCGTCTTCACGCGACGTGCAGATCGTCTGCACGCGTCCGTGGGAAGACCTGGTTGTTCCTGCAGGAGTGGAGCGCGTCGTGCAGATCATGCAGCGTGATAGCTGGCCAAGTCGGTATTGAGGATTCAGAACATATCCACCGGTCGGAGATGTCGCTGTTCGGCCGCACGAAGCTGGCCACCACGCGACACGCACGATAGCCTATCGCTAGCCTTCGTATGGTCCCTCGGTGATTCTGGCAAGATGTCCAAACGGCTTCGCCAAGAGCGGCACTCTGTCAGAATTGCCGGGCCGTGATGGGGCCGCAGCTTAAGCGTGCTGGATCGTCCAATCAAGGTGGCTCGTTAGTAGACTTCAGGCCCGCAGTGACCGGGGCGGCGGGTTGGACTGTGCTGGACGTGCGTTCGTGCATGAAGTGGGCTTTTTGTTGCGAGCATGGCGCGTGCGTTGCGCCAGATTGATGGAGTGCAGAGGTCGTGGGGTTACGGCCTGACCTTCCTCTCCCTCCCCTACACCCCGTCCACCGACCGTGTGCGCATCAGTGACCAGTAACCACTGGGAAGCGGACAGTCACGTTGAAAGGGGAGCGAGCAGGCGCGTCTTGGTGCCTGCATTCTGAGACGTCAAACGGAGCAGTCACACAAGCAACGCCAATCACATCGCACCGACGGGAGTCTCGAAGACGAACCAACCACTGCGCGTTCGCAATGCAACAGCCCCTCTTCCGCAATTGAGGCCTGAGACCTGGTCGGCCGCTTTCGCCATAAGTGAGGCCACGTCGCGGACACCATGGACACGCCGTTTGGATCATACAGCGGCGGGGCTTACACTGCGCTGCCTGCTTCCAGATTGCTCCAGGTAAGATTGCAAGAGCGGCGAGCGAGAAACATTTTACCCAAGCGATCGCGCCAGACCGATATCGGAGTACTTCGCGGCGCTGACGATGACATCTTCCTGAACGAGGCCGAGGACAGCGGACGTACGAATAGCAGGATGTATGACAGCTCGCCACTCATGGCAGGCGCGCGAGTGTTGTCCGAATCGACGGCAAGCAGATCGAGCAAGTACGGCAAACGGCAGTCAATTGGAGCGAGGGATGTGGACGATCAGATCGACCGTCTCAGCAAGCAGAACTTCGCGCTGAAGCTGGAGCTGGACCATAGGCGGGATCATACGGTACGGCTCCAGGAGGATGTGGACGCCATGCGGGGGCAGGTGGAACGTGCAGAGCTGTTGCAGGAGGAACACACCGAACTGCTGCGCATCAACACGCAATTGGTGGAGGAGCTGGAGAAGCGGGACAAGGCGGTGGAGGAAGCCATGGACATCATCTGCGACCTGGAGGACAAAGTCTCGGATCTTGAGGAGCGGCGCAGTCACACGCGTCCGTCCACCGCGAACGCCGATTCGGGCTATGCTGGGACAGAGACTCAGGAGCTCATGCCACCGTCGCCTCCAAGAGTCGCCAAGATGCCACGGACATCCACTCTCATTGCCCCGATGCCGCGACCTTCCGCCTCGGCAGCCTCGCATAAGCTGCAGGGCGTGCTGAGTCGTCAGACACCCGCCAAGCTCCGCCGCGAGCCATCCATACTCGGTCAGCGGAAGCCGAGTACCCACGCCTTGCGCAGTGTATACCTGGAAGCGGCACACACTCTCAATCCGGTCAAGTCCTTCGCCTCGCTGCTCTCTAAGCGCGACAGCCGGCTGGAAGATGACAGGCTTGCGGATGAGGTGCTGAACTCGCCCCGGCTTAGCGTGCTCAGCGAGAGCAGCTTCCCGTCGCTGTATAGTCCGAAGAAGGGCGTTAGTCCGGAGAAGTTCGCGTGGGAGGCTGGTGGCGAGGATGAGGCGGATGAGGAGGGGCTCGACTTTGGACATCTGAGGCAAGACAGCATCAAGCGTGTCAGCCGGTGGATGGAGGAGCATGAGGGTGGGGAGGGAGCGCCGTCGAAGAGCGAGAGGGTAGCGTCGCCATTGTCTGTGCAGACTGAGCGTGGCTTGGCGACGACGCCGGTGGCGAATGTGGTCCAGGATGCACCCTTCCAGTCACTCGACAATGCGCTCTCGACTGCAGCGGCAACGACTGAGCGTAAGTCGCACGAGCTCCTGCAGCCCACTGCATACAATCCATACCAGAACCAGATCGACCGGCAGCGACAGCATACGTCGCGTCCGAAGCACATTGGCGGGCCAGTCTTCGGCGAGCCGCTCTTGCCACCTACGCCAGATAGTGCCAGCACTTTGATGCTGCGCGCCTCACGGTCAAGCATCGTCAATGAGCGCAGCATCATCGATGCCACACCCCCAGCAGTGAAAGGGTATGATGCGCTGGAGCCCGGCTTGCGCACGGCACCGAAGCAGATGCGATCCTCTGTCGAACTGAACAATGCTCACGGGAAGTACCAGCAGTACCGCGATGTGCTGGGCGGTCACCAGCCGGGCGATTCTAGCTCGGACGAGGATGGCGGCGACGAGGCTGCATATGCCGACAGGGTAAAGGCCCATGGAGGCGACCAAGACGGCTTCCCCGACGGCAACAGCATCTTGATGGGGACACCCAGTCGCTTCCTCAAGGATGGCCGACCGCGCGAGCCACCAAGCATGTTCGACCCACACAGCGTCTCGCCGACACAGACACGGTCACAACCGCATCGTAGGCAATCCAGCGCAGGGGTCGAGGTCCACCCGAATCCCCGGAAGCCCCGTCTCGGTCGGGCAGAGACGAGTCCAACTTTCCTCGGCACGCTCGGCCGCCTCGTCACGAACGGCTCGAAGTCTACTGTGGCGGACTCGGTCACCAGTCCACGGTCATTCCACTCAGGCTCCTCGAGCACACGCACAGTCTTGCAGCAAGGGGAGGCCGAACAGCACCACGACCGACTCACTCACTCTCAACCGCGCGTCGGTCCCCGCCCCTCGGCCTCGCCGGCTCGCACGCTCGGCCAGCGGACACAGATGCTTTTCCGTCGGATGTCTAACAGCCATGCCGAGCCGAAGGGCATGGTGGCTGAGCCGCGCTCGCCACGTGAGAAGTCGCCCAGCTCCGCGTACGTCAACCCTGCGCCCAAGGAGGTGCGTAGGCCGAGTACGGCGAGCAACGACAAACCGAACCCGCCATCGCAACGCAGGCCAGACGGCGATGGCAGGCGGCCGTCGCTACAGACACGGACGCAGACGGCGCCCGGCTGGGCACCGTCTGTTGCAGCTGTGGAAACGGAGCGGAGGAACCTGTTCAGGCGGACCGGGAGTATACAGCACGCTGTTCCCGCTGCTATGGAGTCGCCCATGAGTGTTGGTCAATATGGAACGCTGGGGGAGAGGGATGGTGGGGCAGGAAGACCGGGGATGACCAGGCGTCGCGGCAGCATTAGGGACGCTGTGGCGGGAAGGAGACCTTGGCGTTAAGGAATCGCCAGTGTGCAGTGGATACAGGCAGCGGCGAGGGTGGATGGAGCCTGTCAGTCGAGCAGAGTGCGGTCTTGTTGGCTTTTAGCGAGGCGTTCCTGGCTACGCTACGATTGAACGGCAGAAGGACCAATGACATGCACCAGTAATAGATGGGTTGTATCACTACATCTCGAAGGTCTCGCGCATGCCCTCCTGGAAAGGTCTTCTCATACCTCGCTGGCAGTGACACAACTTCAGGTTGCTTTAACCTGCTTTCTCGAATACTTGTGGCCTCCGTCACGTGAAACATATCTCGTTAGCCAAGTCTGCACTTCAAAGCTAACTAGGCGTGTGCACACGGTTTGTTGCAACAATGCACAATCTCAATGAGGATCGACGAGTGTCCGCACATGGCATTGAAAGAGAGAGGAGCAGTATCAGCACGCATCCCCCTTAGCCTGACCTCCGGGTGGACAAGCCAGCGTCAGCGCCATGGCATATCCAACTCCGCCTGACCACACACCCTCCACTGCCTCCACCACCACCGAACTCGAACGGCTCTCCGGAGCCTTCGTCCACGTCCTCAACGAGCGTGACTTTGATTTCGCCAGCACAGCCGCGCAGGAGCTGAGATCCCACCTCTCCTCCAACTTCCGCGCACACCTCGATACTTTCGCCCAAGACTCCAGACCCGTGACGCTGGACGAGCAAGTCGCCAAGTGGCGGCAGCGCGCACAGGAGAACCCCGACGTCAATTTCGCGATCCTGCACACGATGTGCAGCGTGGACGAGGCGAAGGGGCGAGCGAGCGTGTACGTGGAGATGGAGGTCTCGGGCATCTCGAATGTGAAGTTGCAAGCGGTCAACGAGCTCAACTGGGAGCGGGTTGATGATGTATGGATGTGCTACTACATCATAGGCATGAGGGGGAGTAGTGTGAACAATGGCTTTGACGCGTGGTTGCCTGTTGGCAATTGAGCGCTTCCTGCTACCCGAGGGCCCCATGGGATGGAGCTCATGCGCGCCCGCCATCGAAGTGCCGCCGGAGAGCGACGGTGTGCCAGCATTGTCCGCGCTTCTCTGAAGAAGATGCGAAAATGCTTGATCGCACGTCTGCTAGGCATCCTGCAGATCATCCGACTTTGACGTGCTCGACGATACCGACCGCGTCGATCTCCGGCTCCTGCCCGACCCACTCAGGCCCAACGAGCGTCTCCTGCGTTGGTCCGACGTAGTGATTGCGGCCTCGCGCGAACCAATCGATCAGAGCCACCATCACCAGGCCCAGGAAGACGGGCCCAGCGTAGTTCGTAGTCGTCGCATTCACGGGCGTAGTAGCCGGAAACGGCAAGAATATGACGATGAAGACGCCGAATGCAAAGGCAAAGAGATTGATCCAGATGCCGAAGGAGCCGAGCGTGAAAGGTCCAAAGTCGATATGCTCTTTCCGTAGTCGCTTCAGTATCAAGAGTCCGATGGGTATGAGGTATGTAATGTAGAGCGCCAGCGTCGACAGGCTGAGGATGGCGAAGAGCGTAATCGAGGAGCCGATATTGATCAGCGATAGCAGCACGATCACGACCGATACAAGGCAGATCGAACGTATGAGGATATGCCGGTGAGGGTCGACCTGTATGGTGTCGTCAGGGAGGTCTGGGCATGCCCGGTCTGGGAGAACGTTGCGTACATATGCGAAGAATTTGGAGAATGGCAGGCCTCCTGAAAGGCAGGCCCTTGTCAGCATTCAACATGACCGAATCAGATGGAGCGATACTCACCGTCTCGAGCAAAAGCGAAGGTGAGGCGCGAAACAGAAGCCAGGAGTGCGAATCCAGAAGCAAATGCGATGACGATGAGTCCAACTTCCATTGCTGTTGCCGCTGCCCTCGAGCCAGTCGCGGAGAGGAAGATGGCAATGATAGGGTAGCCAGTCGGCGTACTTAGTACTTCGCTGATGTTTCCGATGCAGAAGAGCAGGGCGATGAGGAACGCGAAGGCCAGGACGCCATTGATCACGATCGTGAGCAGGATGACTTTCGGCACGGTCGTCGCCGCGTCCTTGACCTCTTCGCTCAGGTGGATCGCAGCGTCGAAACCTGGACTCCTGATCAGCGTGCTGGTGACAATGATCTATCGCAGCGTCGCAAGCGTACCAACGAAGCAGTACACCACAGTCAACAGCCCGATGCACCAGGACACGCCATCGCTAGCCCAACCACCACCGTTGGCGGAGCCGGTAAACACGAATTTCGCCGTGCTGTGTGGTGCCAGGACGACCAGCACGACCAGGAGTACCACGAAGAGGAGAACGTGACAGACACCACTGATCAGCTCGACAACTGGCAGCAGGCGGATGCCCCAGACATTGACGGCACACAGTACGGCGACAACTGCCCACATCAGCAGTGTGCCATGCCATCGTTGTGGGATGTAGCCGCCGTTATTGAGGATCATCAAGCCCTGGATTTGAGTAGATGTCAGATACACCACGCTCGTCGCTGTGGCCTGCCAGGCGAACACGGTGATCCAGCCTTGCATCCAAGTCACGAATGCAGCGATGCGAGGTGGCGCGAAGCGCCATGTCCAGTGGTACTTGGTCAAAGTGTCAGTCAGGCATGGCGCACTGCTCGACTTCACACCGTCACCTTACCTGGGCGCCGGAGATCGGGCACATGGACGCCATCTCTGCCAAGCTTGCCGCGAGAGCCAGTGTCCCGGTGAACGACAGCAACATGCCATACACCAGAGACGTAGGGAAGCCCTTCGTGAGCCCTGCGGCGAAGGATCTGTGCAAACATCAGCCGCTGTATCTCCCTGATGACGCAGAACAGCCGCATTCATACTCAGCCACGGACTCCCACGAAGCCAGCAGGGTCACTGAGAGTGCGAGTGTTGAGAAGAAGCTGAAGATCCTCTGCAGGTGGTCAGCCACGTCGGGCGTCGTGTTTGGGTGGAATGACTACGTGCTCTAAACTGCTGTCGCTTTCCCATCTGTGCCATGGCCTTCAGGTCCTGCTGCGTCGACATCAGCGCGTCGCCTCCCGGCTCCATCTGGGCTGTTCCATTGCAGTCCATCTCTTGCGTTCTTTGCGGGAGACAAAGCCTTGTGAACCGCGTCTCATACGTTCGGTGTCAGAAGTTATAGCGTTGGCTTCGATCGGGCTCTCGAGGGTGAAGTAACTGCGTCGAGGATGCATCGAGTATCCAAGCCTTAGATATGAGACAGGCATCGTGGTGGCTGTGTAGCGCATAATGATGAGGTAGCGCGCACGAGATAGCTACTATCGGCTTCGGCTTCCGGTGCGGTATTGTGAAGTTGTTAGTAGATATTTGCGCCTCCCCAATCGAATTCAAAGTCCAGAGCGCTCCAGTCGGCGAAGAGCCCGCTGTTCACGCCTGATGCCGCCGCCAGGTTCGCGTAACCGTTCTCGGAAACGGTCGCTGGTTGCGGCACCAGCTTCACGGCCCAATTCGTGGCCAGCGTGTGCATTTTCTCGGCCGAATGAGTCCATACATCCTGGCCTCGGACCTCGAGGTCGGTATCGATACCGCTGGCATCGGCCACGCTCCGAAACAGGTTACAAGCTCTCTCGATGATGGCAGTGAGGTCAATTGTCGAGCGCACATCTTCCTTGCTCCACAGCGGATCGTCGAGAGTGCTCAAGATGAACAGCATGCCGATGCAATGCCGGAACTGAAGCATGAGAGTGACGGGCCAGCCGCGGATCTCGACAGGACGTAAGGAGAAGAAGACGTCCGTCCAAGACTTGATGGCGCTCACGCAGGCGTGGAGGTGCCTCAGACGTGCCCAGCTGGGAGGAGCCATGGCGTCGAATTGCTCCCGGATCAGAGGGTCGTCTGATAATGCGACCTCGTTGATGACGAGTTGAGCGGCGAAGGTATGGAGCTGTACAGCTGCTGCAGAAGGTCAGGTGGCTTCGGCACAGTTCTGGCGGTCTCTCCGTCCGAGTGAGTCTTACCATGCTGTTGCACGTTGGGCTCGCACGCTGTACGAACATTATCCAGATGTGAGAGCAGCGCCTGGCAATACAGAGCTGGCGGTGTTCGGGCTGCGCTGCGTGGCTCCATAGTGGTATCGTACCTGCATACTCACGGGTCAGCGACAGACTCAACAGGCATCAGAGCTCATGCGGGAGTCCTGCGCACCAGCGCGCTAATGTCGCCCGCTCAACTGGTTGCCACGAAATCGACCATAGCAATCGTACCGGACTTTGACTTGGGGCCAAGCATACCGACAAGCTGCACCGCTACCTGCTGTACCAGGACGGCATCAAGCGGGTGCTCCGGCCGAGCCTCCAGCTCGCGCAGACAATCGTCCATATGTGCAGTCCAGCGGAGAGAATCGACGACCTTGATCGCCGACGCGATACTATAGAGCCAATCAGCCCACAACACCAAGATCCGGAGTCCGTGCAGACGTACGTCGAGCTAAGCAGAAAGGTCCCGAGCACTGCCCGGCGCTCTTCCATGGTGCGCGTGGGACGTGAATCCTTCCCGAATGCGTGCAGAATGCATGAACTCTGCGACGGTTCACTCGAGACAGGCTTGTTTAGGCCGAGGTCTTGGACGGTGGCGATGGCAAGATTGGTGTAAGTGCAGGCAGACGTCTTCAGGTAGAGCTTGTTGAGTTGGATCTGAAGGTGGACCCTGCCATCGCCATCAGTCTCGGACGGGAGCATCATGGAGAGGGCCACAGCGGTACCAGGTGGCGAAGACCAGTATGGCGAGAAGTAGGTCGATCGATGGTTCGCCTTGTATCAACGTTCGCTGGGCAAGAGTCTGGCGGAGCTGCTTGCTCCGTCGATCCTGGCGTGCGGTGGAGCTGCAAGCAACGACTATAATTGCATCTAGGAGTAGCGGCCGTTCTCTGCGTAGCTCTTCTGTCGTTATTGTGGCAGTCAAGGAGGCAAAGGGCATGAATCTCGCGTGACAATCACGGAATGTTGCGAGGCATTCTTCGGCCTCCTGAAGGGTCGGCTCATCAGACTGGTTACCACATGCTGTCAGCCGACGCCGTGCCCTGTCCCAAGTTGTCAAAGGGCGCATGTACACGAGCTGGAGAAGGCAAGGCGTAGCCATTCTCAGTCGGCGAGGTGGATGAGGGCTTGAGCAGCGATACAAGCTCATCAAGCTTCCGCTCAAGGCCAGCCGAAGTACCTGCGTCCTTTGCGGCCCACGGCCGTGTGTCGCTGGGTCTCTGGCGTCGGCGTTTTGTTGACGGGATACATTGCCTCTGGATCCGTTGGCATCTGCTGGGGGCATTACTAAAGAGCGTCCGGAGACGGGGTTGGACGACACGCGATCGATCTACCTTTCACAGATGCTCGAATGGCTTGTGGGGCGAGTGCACTTCGCTTTGGCCTTCACGCAAGATTCACAAGCCAATCCATATCCGATTGAGCGTTCACTGTCCATGTTGTGTGCAGCAAATGTCGTTGTACGCATGCACCTTTACCCGACACCGTTGATGCAACGGGATTGGAGTCGGAACAACGATTGGAGTCAGCCGAGACCAGCCCAGTGCCGCTCCTCCGGGCCGGACTGTCGAATTCCGCCCCGCCAACTCCGCCCATCTCACCAATCGCATCCAAGATCATTCGCATTCGGGGCCGCGAAGACTGTGCACCGTCGGAGATTCCGTCCAGGAGGTCGACGATGGGTCGTTTCTCTCGCCAGGCGGTCGCGAAACCCGTCTTCCAGTCACGGAGCTACCAATATGGCGTTAGGAGTTACCCATCACAGTGTCACCGAGCCGTTGTGAGCTTCATCTGCTAATAATGCCTGGATAATATACAGCAGGCACATTCCCGTCGTCGTCCATTGTTACAGTCCTGCTACATCCGCCCCTTCACACGAAGACTGCTTCTGACCAGTCATATTCTGCCGCTGACGTTTCATGGCTTCTTCTGGAGTGCCAAGCTCAGATCACTCGGCGTCGACCAGGCACTCACTGGACAAGCAGACCGAAGAGAAGCATCACGCGCCGGCGGAGGATCAACATGGTGTACGACCGCAGCCTGTGGCAGACGATATCGCATTGAGCGCGCCAGACGTCACGACAGACGACAAGCCCGAAGAGACGCCAGAAGAGTGGCTCACCGGCGCACAACTATGGCTGTGCATCGCGCCCCTGATCCTGGTCTTCTTTCTGGTCCTGCTCGATACCACCATAGTCTCCACTGTACGATCACACCGTCCAATGGGGTTGCAGCTACTGACCAGCGGTAGGCTATCCCGGCCATAACAAACCACTTCAACTCGCTGCCAGACATCGGCTGGTATGAAAGCTTCGAGTACTCTGAGACGTGAGAACATTCTGATGTGTGGCTACAGGTATTCCGCCTCCTACCAGCTTGCGAGTGCTGTTCTACAGCCCCTGGCGGGCAAAATCTACGTCAACTTCCGTAACAAATGGACCTTCATCGGCTTCTTTGCCGTGTTCGAATTCGGCTCGCTGCTCTGCGGCGTCGCCACCTCTTCCACCATGCTGATCATCGGCCGCGCCGTCGCCGGGATGGGAACCGCAGGTCTACAAAACGGCGCGTTCACGATCATTGCGGCGTGCGTGCCAATACACAAGCGACCCGCATTCTTGGGTATCTGTCAAGGCTTTGCGCAACTCGGTCTGGTCTTCGGGCCTTTGATCGGCGGTGCTCTCACACAGTACACCACGTGGCGATGGTAAGCAGGGGAGCCTGACCCGGGCAGAGGCCGGCGCTGATGACCACCAGGTGTTTTTATATCAACCTTCCAATCGGCGGCGTCGCTGGTGCCATTCTGGTATTTACAAAGATTCCCGACGCCCACAGCAAGCCCCCACCTATGGAAGTCGTTCGTAACCTCCATCGGAAGCTGGACCTGGTGGGCTTCGTTCTGTTCGCACCAGCCATTATCATGCTCCTGCTCGCTTTGCAATGGGGTGGTAACCTGTGCGTGCGGCCCAGCTCGCCTACTCGCGACGGTCCCAGCTGACAAGACACAGATACGCCTGGGACAGCGCCACGGTCATCGGTCTTTTCTGCGGCTTCGCTGGCAACTTCATCGTCTGGTTTGCCTGGAACTACTGCAAGAAGGAAGCGTGAGTGATTTCACATGCCACGCGAGTGTCGTGTCTTGTCGGACAGCTGCTGACCCATAGTCCCAGTGCACTGATACCCTTATCAATGTTACGCCAGACCGAAGTCTGGTGCGGTTGCCTGGTCGTCGGCTCTTTAATGTCATCGCTCTATATTGCCTCCTATTACTTGCCAGTTTTCTTCCAATCCTCCTACGGCGCATCTCCGGTACGTACTCTATTAAGCATGATCTGGAGACAACTGCTGATCGGTGCCTGAACACATACAGACCATGAGTGGAGTCTACATGCTCCCCTCCATCCTCGCCGCCCTTATCCTAGCCGTCGTCGCTGGCCGGCTCGTCACCGTGATCGGCTACTACACCCCCTTCAGCATCGCCAGCGGGATCTTCATGGCCGTTGGCTACGGCCTCTGCAGCACGCTCGCGGCCAAGCCCTCCACCGGCGAGTGGATCGGCTACCAGATCCTATTCGGCATCGGCCGCGGCATGGGCATGCAGATGCCGATCGTCGCGGTCCAGACTCGGCTCGCGCCCAGCGTGGCGCCGCTGGCAATCAGCCTCTGCATGTTTACTGGCATGCTCTTCGGCGGCCTGTTCCTCAGCACCTCCGCCACTATCCTGACGAACAGTCTGCGGACCCTCATTCCAAAGTACGCGCCGACGGCGGACCTCGAGGCGATCGTCGTTGCGGGCGCGACGGGGTTCCGGAAGATCCTGACGCCGGACCAGCTCGAGGGCGTGACGGTCGCTTACGCCAAGAGCGTTGATCGGGTGTTCTACCTGTGCGCTGCACTGGCTTGCTTGTGCTTCATCTTCTCGTTCGGCCTGGGCTGGACGAATATCAAGCCCAAGCCGAAGCCGCAGCCGCAGGAGACGGACGCGCCGAGTAAAGAGGTGGTCGTAGAGTCAAAAGTGGATGTATAGACTTTAGATGGTATACCATGCTCGTGCCCATCACCTTGTCT
>JAWDJV010009933.1:0-13461 GCA_033119285.1 Teratosphaeriaceae sp. CCFEE 6253
GGTCGCCAATCAGGAACACGCCGCGCACGGCGGTGAAGGCGTTGCCGGTGATCCTCGACATGGCGTTGACGGTTGCCTCAGCGCCCTGGGAGTACCCCTCAAGGATGAAGCACTCGTTGGGCCGGTGGGCGAGGACGGTGTTGATGTGATTGATGATCTGTGAACCAGCTTGTCAGATGAGATGTCATACGCCGTCCGGCCAGTGTTTACTTACGTCTGTGGTACCGGCAGCAGAGTTCTGATCGGCGCCTGCTGCATACACGGTGTTGTACTGTAGATGTCAGCCTTTGTTGGCAGTCACGCGGGATCAGGCTCCTACCGTGGTGCCGCCAGATATGGCCGCGCGGATATTCGCGTTCATGGTGCGAAAGCCGGAAGACTCGCCTTGGGGCTCACCGGTGCCGCGCGTATTGATGATGGCTGGAGAGGATGACCATCAGTGACTACAACTTTGTGTTCCACACATGTTTGGAGACCTACTGTACGTGGAGCATGCTGATTGACGCTCCTCGAGCGCAGGGATCGCAACTGCTGAGGTCGACAAGGCCGTCGACAGCCAGACGAGTAGAGTAGAGGGCTGCATGGCGGGATGTTGCAATATGAGTCGAAATCGTGCTGAAGGCGAGAGATTGGCTTGTCTGGTAGCTTGGACACTGGTGGGAGTGATGGCGAACAAGTTCCAGTTGGGCCTGGGCGATGTTGTATATCAGTGTCCAGAGCTTGACAGGAGGATCTTGCTGATGAACGAAGGAGCAACATGAGACCGCCACGGGACCCTACCAGGACACCATCTGCGCAAACGACTGACAATGATCGAGTAGCGCCTGCCGAGACACGCACGAAGGCCTCCTCATTTGGCGACTGACAGCAGGTCTACCCGGTCACCGCGGATCCACCATCTGAACGCTGCGATGATCCCGGGTTCACTCGAGGCACTTGGCATGTATCGGCTCCATCCTTCCCGTTAGACCTCGGCCGGCTTTGACGCAACTGTGGTCCAATACGTCGATGCAGCTAGGGAACGTGGAGGCCGTTGGGCTTCGATGCCATCTCGGAGTCACCATGCAGCTCACACTCTTCGCCCGGGCGTGGGCACCGAAGGAACAACCTGTGCGAGCCGACGCAGCATCTGGCCAGGAAGGTGTGTGATAGGCGGTGGCAGGACGTTGACGCAAGAGGCCGGGTGACACAAGCCACCTGTTCCGTGATGGGCGTGCAGAGGGTCAAGCATGGGTGAGAGCGCGATGGCACCCTCGGCAGCTGCGGGCAATCATCGAAACGGCTTGGCGAATGCTGATGGGATGTGAAGATCCCCCTCCTGATCGTCTGCGCCGAGTGATCGATCGTGCATCAATGCGGGACTCGATGGGCCTGGATGCGACGCCGGCGAGGGGCGAATCGTTTCATGTGTGGAAACGAGGTGTGATGGGCGTGATGGGTGCTTTGATGGTCGTCTGACTCGCCTACAAGGTTCCAGGTCTGGACAGTGCAAAGAAGCTTTGCCAGTCGCCTTGGTCGTTTCAGCCTGATCGCCGTTCCGGTTGCCGAGGGGTCGACATGACTGACCGAAACGGTCAAACGGTCATCATCAAGAGCTGCGCATGGATGGCGGCAGGGTGCAGGGGGAAAGCTCCGAGGACCAGGACGACTCTGCCGAGGTAGTAATTGATAAATAACGCGAGCCAAGACTTGGCGAGACACAAGCTTTCCTGTCGCATCCATCGCTGGAGGAAGACAGCAGCGTTTCCGCAGACTTATCTTCTATATTGCTTATGACGTTCTATGCCCCCGAAGCCAATGCAATTGGCTGAGACCATGGAGTGGAGGAGGGTCGAGGTGCGTTTGCACTCAAGCTGCTTGCAGGATGCATCGCCTGAGCCTGGGTAGCAAGCCACGTCGCGATACAGGACACCGTGGAGCAGCCCCAAGTGGTCGAATGAGAAGCTTTCATCACATATACACCGATCGTCTCGTCGACCGCGAGCCTAGGTATTGCCTTAGCCCCAGTCCCTGCATCCTCATCATGTCCGTTGGTACGACTCTCCCGACCAGTGCTCAGTGCACATGGGCCGGGCAGCTCATTGCACTATTGCATGCGATCGTGCGGTCATGCGAGCAGAGGCTCGAGCGGTGCGGCACTACAGTCATCAGATGCATCAGCTATCCATTGCACACAGAATCTAGTGAGGGTGAGCAGGCTGCACAACTCACCTGACGTCAAGCGGCGGCACGTCTGATCCATCATTCGTGCGCGCGTCCTGAAGCTGCGCTCGGCAGGCTAATGTAGTCCATCCCAATACCGGAGTCGGCGCGGTGGAGCTGTCGACGTGGGCGAGACGGCGCATCCCTTGACACGGCTAGCTCGTCCTGTGGTATGAGAGCGACTTCGCCGCTGGTCCTCTTCACGGCCTCCTCTAGCCACACCATGAAAAGAGCAGCCCGGGGGGTGTTGCTGTGGATCTGGAGCGTGATCTTCTTCCCGGCCATGACTTGAAATAGATGTGCGAAGAGCGAGGTTTGATGAAGCTTGCTGATAGGAGCTGGCAGGGGCTGTCTGAAGGACGCTGGCAGCAGTAAGGCCGATGCGTAGCTCAATTGTGCTGAGTACGATTCTGAGTGAGGACTTGATTCTCGGTGCTGGAAGGACGAGCAGACGCTCACGGGAAGAGGCGTGACATTTATATCGGCTCAGGACCACAGCTACACGTCAACGGTGACAGGGCCATCAGGCCGTCGCAGATCGTCTGTGTCGTGAGTGTGCATGCGGACAGCTGGCCCATCGGTATCTCGCACATGACATGCAGGCCCAGCAGCCACCTGGTGGCATCCTAGCAATGTTTCTTTGTTCTGGAAGTGGGAATTGTCAAGCCCAGGGAGCACCGTCGCTTGACATCACCCACTGTCAACATGCAGTGCGCACGATCTCGTAGCGACGTGCTGATTATGACCGCGCCGCCTCTGGCGATCATTCGATGCCAACACTGGTGCCACTGTCTGTGTATTCGAGATGGCGCCTTTAGCGCTACGTATCGGCGACGTCTTTCAGCTTGTTGGCGTAAACACCTGGGTGGTGGACGTGCAGGCTCGGACATTGGTCAGTCAGCAGCCTCAAAAGCCGCTCGTACTATCAAATGGTGCAAGTCCGCGTGGAAGCCACCAGGTCTTGGTCCATCGAGGAGCTAATAAATCTGTGTCACCAGACTCAAACGGCTGGACCAGATCGGCGAGGCGATTGCGGTGCGAATGAATGTTGTCGACGATCTGCGTCATGGCGGACAAGTCACGTTCGTCTCGACTTGCAGTGGCAGTCGATGAATCGTGAAGGGCCGCGGTGGGGCCAAGCATCATGTCGCTAGGCCCTACGGACAAGACCACCGCCGTGGCTAGAATGGGCACTGGTGGCTCGATTCGCAGCTCGCATGGCCGCCATCGTGGCTTGCGTGGCCCGGCATCCAGTACAGCAGCGATCCGAAATCGATTGGCGAAGTCTTGAGCACATCCTGCCAGCCCGCTGCTCCTAGTCCACAGTCCGTGGCGGACCTCATCCAGTCCGAGGACCACACAGCGTCGCGCTGCCTCATTCCCAGCTCGTACGGTTGTTACGCCTTCTCAGGGCCCCGCCCGTCAACGTACGATGTCATGAAGTCGAGCGCCCATAACGTATCGGGCGCGCTGGGCTGGAACGCCTGTTCCGCAAGCGGCGTCCGGCCACGTGTCGGCTCGATGATCGTGACCCGCCAAGTGCCATTCGGCGTGAGCACTGTTATGAGAACTCATAGGGTGAACACGCTCGGTCGCGCGTGGCAGCCCTTCCTCTGACAGCTCCATGTCTTGTCGACTTCGCCGGCGCCATGGTCGCTCCACTCGACCTTCTGGATAGTCTTGGGCGCCCCAAGGGTGTCACCAACGCGTGGGAGGGTCTCGAGTCGATTTAGTCCAGCCAGCGTACCGTATATAGCGATGCTCGGGGGTCCGTCGGCGCTGAAATTGCTGTCGATCCCGTGAAAGATGGCCTAAGATGGAACTGGAGGCATATATGTCTTCTCGACGGTGATACCGAGGCTGCCATGCTTGCCCCCATGCCATCTCGCTCCACGTGTCTCCCTCCAGCAACATTCACGATCTTCTGCTTCCAGTCTGACCCATCCGAAGGCGCTTCATCGTCTGCCGGCGCGCAAAACAACATCGGCAGACACAGTCGTGCGGTCACACGTAAGTCGTTCCTCCGCCGCGTCCATGACACAGAGATCAGGTCGTCCGCAGCTGTTGCAGAACTTGGATCTTCTTTGGCTCCATTTTGAGCTGCTAAAGGAAGATATACGGGAAAGCATTCAGGTGCGTCGAGGCGATGATCAGCAAGATGGCGCCATCGGTCTCATCCCACTATAGGCACTATACCTCAGCCCTCGCAGCGTCGGGCACAAGCGCATCATCGACGATGAGTCGAGTGCGAGGCTGAAGCGCGGTGGCAAGGTTGTGCGATGCAAGGCCTTGAGGTTGACCTTGTCTGGGCAGTGCTGCGGACAGGAGACCCGCATCGACCGAGCAACCGATCTTGATGGCTTGGCCGTCGTATTGGAGATCTACATGTAGGGGCTGCAGGGGAGGCAAAGGTGATGCTCATGAGTGAATGAGGCGACATGGCGGCAACGCGTACTACCGCCCTACAGTAACGCGGCGACCAGCCAGGATTGGTGTAGTGTCGTCCGCTCATGCGGCGCCGTTGACGAGTCGCTTCGCTCAACGTGAAGTCGTGGTTTTGAATGATCATCACACGCGATGCAGGACTCAAGGTTGAGATCCTCATTCTTGAAGCGCGAGATACGCACAGACCTCATGAGATCGACGCAGGTAAAGAAATTCACGCCGCTGAGAGACCTGGTAATAGAGTATCCACACACTCTGTCTCTCGTCGAGACATCACCGAGAGTCTATTGATGCTCCATCGAGTGATCACGACCCACCATACCAAGCCGACAAGCCTCTCGCCGGCAGCGAACACACCCCAAGTACCTTGCGCGTGGGATCGTCCTTCTCACCGGAAATCTCCACCACCGTAGACTCCGTAACAACTGTGCACTGATGGAGATCACGGACTGTGGATCCACTCCGCCCTAGAACCTACACAATACACTGACGGGTCTCGGATGGAGTCTGCTCCTTGCGCGTCTAGTGCTCGATACGGCCCTCTGACGGCGACACAAGCGTGTTACGCCTCGAAGCGAGCGTCTGCAGCACAGCCGCCGCCTCACGCTGATCAACGTCGTAGCCGCCAGCCGCGGACGGCCAGGCGTGCAGCTGGCCGTCGTAGATCTCGGTGATGGAGGCGGTGCGCTCTCCGTGTTGGCGGAAGCCCGCCACCAGCTGCTGACAGGAGACGCGCTGCGGTGGGATCGGCAGTCCTGTCATGGGGTCCAGCAGCTGCGAGTTCTCGAGGACACCCGGCGGGCGGGGCGTGAAGTCTGCGGCAACGGCGAGATCGCGGCAGGCTGCGGCGTGGGCGGGATCGGTACGGCAGGCCGTACAGGTGCCGGGGAACGGTCCGGCTTCAGTCTGGGGCTGCTTGCAGGCACAGTTCTGGTCATCTGTGCAGAAGCCACAGTCGCTGCTCATGTTGCCAGTGAAGTCCATGGCTGAGCCGTCGTTGCTGATGGCTTGGCGGTGGCCGTTAGACAGCTGGCTTTGGCGGTAATTTGTAAAGTCTTGCTCGAGATGGCCAAAGGTGCTGTCCTCGGGCGGCGTCGGTTGGCTGGACACGCCGAACCCGCCGTAATTGCGCTGCTGCGTGGTGACGGAGAGGGCTGGCAGCGTGCCGTGGACGCCACCGAAGTAGCCAGTCGTGCTGCCAAGGAGGGCCTGAGATTGACGGAGCTTCGCTTCCGCCTTCTCGGCGCGTGCCTCTGCGGCGTGGAGACGGGCAGTCAAGGTCTCGATCTGCGACGCGAGGTCCTGTTTCTGCTTGCGCTCAATGGCCATCTTGCGCTCCAGCTCATTGACGGCGCGCTGGTAATCGCCCTTCCGCTCCTCAAGCTCGACGGTGATGTCGGAGAGCTTCTGCTGGCGCTTGTCGCGGAAGCTCCTTTGAGCCATGCGATTCTGTACCCGCCGCCTGTCGACGGCATCCTCGCCGGCGATGGGCTTCCTGCCCGGCTTCGGACGGTCTGGGATCACGACGCTGGAGCTCATCGGGCCACTTGCCTTGATTACTTGTGGCGGCACAGCGGATATGGGCACGCGCTCTTCACGTTGCGTGTTGGTGTCATTGCCGTAGCTGCTGCCGCTGATGCTCCCACTGATGCTGCTGCCGCCGGCGCTGCGAGGCTGAATTTCTTCGGGCGGCGGAAAAGCGTTGCCTAGTTGAAGTCCGATACCGTTGTCCTGGGGCATGAAGGGGTTGCCCGCTTGTGAAGCGAGGAAGTCTGGTGTCTTGTCATCAGCGCATGTCGTCAGTGTCTCAATCTTGATCTGCATCGCGGCGGTGGGTGAGTGACGAGTTTCTCTCTCGGATCTGATTATGCAGATTCATCTGATAAGAAGGGCTCCGGTACCGGCGCAGCCGGAGGCTTGGCAGCCAGGGGGTAGGGGTGGTAGGGCGGGGTGTCCGCCAGAGGCCTGGAATCGTACACGGAGGCCTTGTGCATCATGGCCAAACGCGTTTCGCCGCCGCCGATAGACAAGAATGCGCCGCGACAGCTGCCGCACTTGCGAGTCGTCCCATATGGGCCACGGCCGTCCGGACTTGGCGTCGGAGTGGGAGGCGGAGGTGGAGGCGGGATGAGCGGCTCGCTAGACAACGAGGCCTCGGAGCTGCACTCTTGACAGACACCACCTTGGGTGGCTGAGAGTAGGAACCAGCTGCTGCATCGCTCACCATATGCTCGCTCCATCGCGGTCCTGTGGTCTGGCAATCGATGATTCTGTAGTGATAAGCCGTCCATGTCTAAGGATATGATCCCGGTGGTTGTGGCACATGGGACGCGAGATCTTGTTCAAAAGAGAAGAAAGGCATTGCGCTGGCGCAACGATGCAAGCGTTCCTGGGCTGTCTGACTGAAGCCGGGACTCGGAAGGAGCCAGTCCTGCATCGCGGTGTATCGACCATGCTGGAGGAAGCTACCGCTGTCGTCCCTTCTAGAGAAAGATGGCCTGAATGTTCGACGACCCGGGTATTTCGTGGCGCGGCATCCCATCGACCGCAGCATCAAGGCGGGACAAGGTCGCGCCGACGAGACTGACTTACCTATGCCGTTGCCAAACGGATCGAGGTTCACGTCGCCCCAGGACCGTCTGAAGGGAAACATGTCGTCCTGCTACCGGCAGCGACTCGGTGTGTAGGATTGAGGTCAGCGTTTGCGACGCTGCCGTGGGAATGAAATACGAATAAGCCGGGAGTGCGAGACAGCGGTTGTCAGCCCAAGGATGGCGAAAAGAAGAGGGTGAGCGATGGTAAGGAGGAAGTCAAGAGGATGACCATCCAGCACGCAGAGAGCAGGACGAGCTACTTGTTGTAAGAAGATCAGAGGAGGGACCAAAGGTGCACTCAATCCGTCTACTCTGCGACTCTACTAAGCTTGCGGCTAAGGACTGGCAAGCCCACCGAGCCCACCATGGGAGACGCATCCTGCTATCATATGGGAGGTACATTGTCTTTCCGACCGCGCATTGGGCATTACCACCAGATCCACACCGCATACGATTGGCAGATTCGATAGAAGTTGCCTCTGGCGATGAACAGACTTCCAGTAAGACAGCCAGACCCGCAAGCTTTGGCGTGTGCTGAGACGGTTGCACCGGCACTCCTGGCTCAACGGGGTTTGGATATATCGAGGCTTACCTCTCAAGTTCCGGTTGCGTTATGCTGCTTGACTTATGCTTCCGGGAAGGGCCGCACGCCACCCACTGGTGCTCAATCCACTCTCACGGGCGGATGTATGGGGTGCGTGTGAAGATCGGAACGGTTGATGATCCATTCCAGCCCCTCAGCTCGCCTTGCGCCTTTCTCCAATACCGACGACGGCTCGATGAGGTTGCTCGTGATACAGGCTCGAACGCAGCGGCATATCGGCAGATAAGCAGCACACACTGCGCCCTCTCTAGCAATCGTACGTTGTATCGATGCACGTTGGCCTTTAGAAGCGTACGGAAGACTTGAAACGGCAGTGAGTTGAGGTCTGCTCTTGACAGACTCCCCAGACTACCTTCCACTCGTCTATACATGTAGTTGCCATGCGACCAAGTCCGCTTGCGACGGCCCAAGAGCCATACGGTAGCCACCCGATCTTCAGCGCAACTACCCAAGCGTATGCCTGGGCTTGGCGCTCACATTACGCCGACCCGGCTACCAGGCCATGTGGCACATATGCAGCGTTAGCTATTGCCCGTAGGCTTCCTACGCGACCCTGGTCAAGCGCTTCATCTGGTGTTCATCGCTCGTTTGACGGCTTCCATCGCCATACATCCAATACTGCACGCCGAGATAGCAGTCGCAGCTCGCCTGGAATAACCCGCACAGCTTGAAGGCCCAGGGTATGCCGCCTTCGGACAAGAAGAAGTACGTCATCTTGAAGACGTCGCCGACAAGCCAATTTGCCAACACACTCAACCTGAACCCCTTGCTTGACTTGATGCGGCGGTTCTCGATGATCTGCGGTATCGGTAGGATGGCCTCGACTCCCAGTGCCACATAACCTTGAAGGGCAACGTAGCTGGTGCTGGTGCCAATGGCGTATTGCAATATAGCGAGCGCTGCAGTATAGTAAACCAAGAACTGCCAATATGGCTTACGGCTCCGCCACAGCCAGAAGTTGAAGGGCCGGTTCGCGGTCTGCCCTCCCTCCTTGAGGTCTGCGAAAGGCTGGCTGAGGCTGTGCTGGGCGCCGATGGGTGGCCGGTTCTGTAGCGCGACGTGGAGCATCACGGTTTGGACCACGATCATGACGCTGGCTTGAATGAGCAGGGGAAAGTCGTAGCGAGCTCCGAACCAGTAGAAAAGCCTGGGGCCGTCAGCATGGAGCGGGGAGATGGGCAGTAACGCAGTGCGGGGTCACTGACTTCAATATCGATGATACTAGCATGATCAGCGGTATATCGAGTGAGAAGCCGGCGGATGATCGGCTCCTCCTGATGCTCCATATTTGGTCCGCGTAAGACGTGACTGGCGACGTGACGATGAACACCGGCGCGAGATGCGTGAACGTCCACTTCATGAGTGACATGATACTGCTTGGTCGTCAGCCTGGAGGGCACACAGATGGAACAGCATCTTTCCGTGCCCTTCACTGCCTGCTTTGGCAGCGACACCCGCCGCCTGCCCCCGAACAGCCCCAGCCAAGCGTGTCCATTGCGAGGCGAGGGTAGCTGGCACCTCTGGCGCAGCATGTGACCGATGCATACAATCGCGTTGATGTGTGTCGTAGACAGCCGGTGGGGATGCTTACCGTCCACGAAGGCGCGAGGCGCGGAAGCACACGGGAAGGGGAACTGAGATCTGGCCTCAGCGATGCATGCTGGTGCACCTGGGCCGAGAGCTCTTGTGAGATGTCTCCTTTTTGCTTCCGTGCTGCTAGATCGAGTGTGGAGAGCAACTGCGAAGACGATCGTGACATCCGAATAATGAAGCCAAGGAGTCGGTCGTCCGATTCAACGTGCCAATCTCGTTGGCTGGCTGTGGCAGTGACGGGCCGATCCGTGGAGATTAGAGGACCCACAGGGCTGAGGCCAGATCCAGCCCTAGATCTCATCATGCCACCATGCCTCGTTCGATCACGGATCACCACCCACTGGACTTCATGCACCCGGAGCCATCGACTAGTACTGACGCGCAAAGAATGCATGTACGCTGCACAAGCCATGACCGCGCCTCGACTATCGAGCTCACACAAGAGGTTAGTCCTCTGGGACAACAGCTGCAAAGCCTGGACGAGATCCGCAACAGCGTACGATACATCCGGATTATCCATCAATGCTATACTTCTCCCCCATATCTCGCCCCAGAGTCAAGGGCTTAGTTGATAGCTTGGCCTGATCGAAGTCTTTCAGCATGCGTACCTGCTCGCGATACCTGTCAGCTTCGGACTGCGCTCGCGAAACTCTCCTGCCGGGACTCACATTGACGGTGCACCTCTGCTCATCCTTGGGGATCCCAAGCGTCCTCATGACGCTGCTCAGATCCACGCCAAGCAGGCAGTGACACTTTCCGCAGATCCAGAACGGATTCTTCTTCATGGCGGTCCAGTAGAGCACGCGATGCTCGAGGCCCCGTGTCCACTCGACATCTTTGACGAGGGGGTTGACCGCCCAATGACCGTTGCGGACGCAGTAGCTGCCTGAGCGCAGGACCGTCAGTCCTCGAGTCAGGGGACGTGAGACAGTATGTCAGCTTACAAAGACACTCGTTGGCAGCGTAGCGCTCCGGGTGCTCGTCTGTGACTTCTTCGGCGTAAAGAGGTGGGGAGAGTTTCATACTCCAGCGCACGGCACTGCAGTGGCAGTGTAAGTCATAGCTGCCGGAGATGCCGCTGGGCTGCGGCCAGGGAAACGCATCTGCTGGCAATGTAGGTGGCTCGTCCGAGGCGGCCGCAGTTGACGATGAAGACATGGCTGAGTCTCGAGCGGGAGTCTGAACAGCTGGGCCAAATAAGGCCGGCCAGTTCGAAGAGCTCCTTTATACTCACTCAGCCTTGCAGGCTCGTCAGCCTCGCGTCCGTTATGCGCACGTAGTGTCGCATCCTGCCCATTCCCATTTGCGCGGGGAAGCCAAGCACATGCGGTGATGCATTGGCAGCAGACTCTGGACACGTGGAGCTGGGCCAAGGCATTCGCACAGGAGCCTTACCTGGTGCTGCTGCTTTCCATGTGGTGACAAGCTTTGGGACAGAAGAGAGCGACGGCACCGGGGGGGAGGCGTCCGGTCAGTGATGCCTAAGGCTCCAAAACGTCTCACGTGGAACACCGGACACACCGCGTACAACTGCAAGCTCTTTGTGCATGCATCGTGGACTGACGACATCCCCGGGGACTTGTGACATCCGGCGAGGTCTACACCGGAGCCGACTCGCTAGCTGCCAAGCCCAACGTTCCGCTTGTCCCACTGATCAATGCGGCTGCACCTGCGCGTCCACCGAAACGACCTGGCCAACTTGCAGGCGAGTGCTTCGCCATTGCACCCCGTCCGGTAGCCTAGACGTGGCACGCGTCTGTGTTGCGCAATAAGTGTACGATAACCGCTGTGGCTTAGCTGGGAGCCATCGCTGGAGGTAGGTGCATGGCAGCAGCACGTGCGTTTGGGTCGATCTGAGCTCTATGTTGTCTGTCCAGAACGGCCGAGTGAGAATCCAGATCAACGCCGCGCTAAAGAACCAAGTGCACTGCATCCTATGCACGCTTGCCGACTCCATTCAGAGCAGCTGCAAGCTTCTCCGCCCCCACAGGCCACGCAGCACCTTCTTTCTGGTACGCAGCGCCTTGCAAGATCTGAGCCGCAGTGACAGCTTCGCCATAGAACTCCGCATTCGCCTTGGTCTGCTCTCGGATCACCGTCCCATCGAGCGTCACACCCCCGTACAACCCCAACGACCTCGTGTATGTCCAGACGGGTAGCGCATGTCCGACATCCAACTTCCCGCCCGCCGGCCCTGCCACGAAATCCATACGGCCGCCGACCTTGAACTCGGGAGCCGTGTACGCATCGACTGCAGCTTGGGTGTTAAGCACGCAGATGCAGTCGTAGACATCAAGGCCGTAGGTCATGCCGATGCCGCCGCTCATGACCGAGAAGCCGGAAGGTGGCGACCAGGTGGCGTCTGGGAGCCGGGCGACGACGATGCCGCTGCCGGCGGTGCCCGAGACCCACATGGCGCCGGCGCGGTAGACGGTGAAGATTGCGAGGCCTTTGGCTGCTTCGAGGACCTCGGCGGGGATCTTGCCTTTCTCTATAGGCGTGTCAGTGGTGGAAGCGGCCAAGGGCGTGAGGGCGTGTTGTGACTGACCCAGGAATGATATGAGTGTTTTGGCAGCCTTTTCGCTCTCCTTAGTCATTGGTGCCATTCTTGCGTCGACTCCTGAAGTATCCTAGGGTGTATTGGCTGATATATGGACGTTGCCGTGTCGGTGGTATCTTGTTGCGATGGCAGGGTCGGAGGTGTGGGCCTGGTTCGAATGTGTGAGAGTGAGTGTCAAGTCGGCGATGATGGACCTCTTGATGCCCGGCTACGCGTCCTTAGATATATACAATGGCACACCAGCCGTTCGTCCACGTTGCCATCGCCACTCGCATCGCCGACGGAGGCTGAGCAGCATTTGCAATGTCGCTTCCGGTACGCGACGGACATCGCAGCACAGCTCTCAACCTTCTTCTACTGTGCCAGTGGAGTGTTCGCTGGTGTCCGCCGCCTCACGAGTCGGAATTTGTCGTGAAGAGGGCGGGCGCAGCGAATGCGAGGGCTGAACGAGTGCTTGGCAGAGCCGCAGAGACTCGGGCTTTTCGGGACTTCGTTCGCATTCTCGTTTGCCTTGCTCGCAATACTGTTTCTGGCTGGTCAAGTTACCCTTGTGGCGCTTTCGACGTTCGCAATGCCTTCGGCGTATTCGATCCGCGAGGCAGTGTACCGTGCAGGTGTCCGTTCAATGTCGTTGCATAGTGTATATGTAGCAGCCCAAGAGACGCTCCGTTGACCCAGATCAGCACCGTCAGCATCAGACATCTATCTCACCTATTATCCGGAGCGCCGTCTACCAAGGCTACATCAACGACCATCAGCTCGCATATAATCAACAACAAGTACCGGCCGACGACTCCGTATACTACCACATCGCCGTATACTCAGCCAAGACTACGTCCATCCCGACCCTCCAACATGGTCTTCTTCATTCCCGTGCTGCTCGTCATCGCCGGCATCGCCATCTACAAGGAGAAGAAGGAGCGCAAGATCGAGAAGCGCCGGTCGGCGGTCAAGGTCAAGGGCCACGGCGTCGTCCACTACAACCAGCCCGCGATCGACGTCAAGCTTCACGAAGAGGTGCTGAGCGAGTCGCCGCCGGCGTACCAGCAGCTGGACAATTCTCTTCTCAAGGCGCCCCTCTTTGCCGCGGCCACCCAGGCACGATGCGCTCCGGCCTCTATGTGAAGCACACTGCCGGCACAAGGTCGGTGACCGCCACGGTGGCTCCCATGAGACTATAGTGACTCCCACGAGACTACGGTGACTCCCACGGTGGCTCCCATGAGATTATGGTGACTCCCACGAGACTACGGTGACCCCCACGGTGGCTCCCATGAGACCCATGACACCCATTTGAGACCCATGACACCCATTTGAGACTCATGACACCCATGACATGAGACTCATGAGACCCATAACATGAGACTCATAAGACCCATGACACCCATTTGAGACCCATGAGACCCATTTAAGACTCATGACACCCATTTGAGACCCATGAGGGTTAGGGTTAGGGTTAGGGT
>JAWDJV010009934.1:0-13446 GCA_033119285.1 Teratosphaeriaceae sp. CCFEE 6253
GCGGAGCGAGCAAGCACAACGAGCTCGACATCCTCACACCACGCCATCCCCCTCCCATCCGTCGCCGGCGCTCACCTCGCGAGTCACACCATGGCGCACACTTCGTCGGTCTTCAAGCATCATCACCGGATATACATCCAATACCCAGTCATTCGCCCAGACTTGAAGGACCACTACATCATACTACCAGTCGAGAAGGCCGAGACTCGATACAAACCGGGCCCCCTCGTCAGGGACAAGGACGTTACGCGAAACAGCGAACCTCACAGAGCCGACCTCCACATGTCCTCGTTGTCCGACGCCAGTCCGGTCAAAGCTGCCGAATGGCTTACAAAAGTACGGACGCCTCTACAGGATCTGCGGATACAGTTGGCGTACTATGATCTGGAGAGCTTCTGCTTTTGCCTTGAGCATGTTGCACGCTTCCATGGCATCACCACGGTCGACCTTGCGACCTACAAGGCCAGCCCGGACCAGCCTACACGCCTCCCGGATCGACTGCTACGTAAGCGTTGGCCTCGATGATGGGTCGGCCCAAAGTACCGCATGGACGTACGATGTCCTCCTCGCGGACTTCTTGCACATGACCACGACCGACGTCTGGCACGCGAACGCACTGGACTTGCTGTTCCGCAAGTCAGATCGCGCGTATCTCCATGCCAAGGGCTGGATTGACCAACAGGACCTGACGGACGTGGCCACACCCTGGAAGGCACCACGTGCACCGCCCTTTGGCTGCGCTCTCAGGTCACTCGCCATCAGCACGGAAGAGAAACTCGAGGAGAATCTTGTCTGCGGGATCTGCTTGCTGCCGCCCGTCCCATCATCGGGCACGGCCTTACGTCTGCGGTGCCATCACTCCCACGTCTTCTGCAGCGAAGACATCGTCGGGTGGTTGAATAGCACTGACCCTCACGCCGGCTGTCCGTCATGCAGAGCCGAGATCCTCACTGATGCAGAACGGATGCCCGTTGTATGGGGACTGGAAGCGGATGACAAGACATACTCGGCTGGGTCGGCCGACAATGTGCGCTTCAATATGTACGAGACGTTCGTGCGCGCCAACGCGGACCTCGACAAACGAGACGCGCGCGAAGACCAGGCGTGCTGCTCGTTCGACTCGGTAGTGCTCGCTGGAATCTGGACGACGCTGACGAAAGGCGCACTGCTGGAAGACGCAGCATCCACTCCCTTGCACCTCCAGCCGGCACGATATCCCGAATTCCCATTCGTGTCCGCTCGCATGCTCGAGATCTTCGATCATATCCACGGCAAGGTCGGCAGGGTCCGGGACACGCACGCGCGAATCATGCGCGAGCTCTCGCAGCACTTGACAGCAGAGTACCGCAAGTCAGAGATATGGGGATCGTTGACCAAGAAGGGGAAGAAGAAGAAGCGAGCGTCGACTGGGCCGTTGTACATCGGCGAGATCCGACCGGGCTTACTTGAGCTCACCGAGCGCCTCGTGTCACAGTGCTTGATGTTCTTGATTCTGCGGGAATGCCACGATGTCGCGAGCTGCGAGAGCTACCATCTGCATGGCGAGAGGGCTTACTACGCTCGGGTGGCAGACCAGGCGGTTGAAGAGGACTCAGACCCGGAGGACTATGGGCTGGATAGCTTGTACATCTAGAGCAGTATAGCCGCACAATCGCATACCGCCTACAGCATACCCCTGCACGCAGGATCTCACGCCGTGCTCGTGCATAGACTTGTACTGCCTCCAGATACCATGAAGCCAGCGTGGAGAGCCATCAGCACCCGAAAGTCCTTCAACCGTGACGAGTCGGCCTACAGCATACCCGCGATCGTTGGAAGTGATCGAGACGGTCTTTGCGCCCCGGAGACCCATCACGATCCATCAGGGCCTCATACGCAGTGTGCATGGAGTCTATCATGGTCTCAATAGTAATGAGCAGATTCCGCGGCAGTGCTATTGGAGTTGTACGTGCTCGGTAGTCATGCCGGATCAAAGAGATGCTCCGCGAGCCATCACGCTGTCCCACGCAAAACGCAGGTCACACTACAGACTCGTGATAGTCGTGTTCCCTCAGCACCTGGACCACGTCCAGGAGATCTACGGCGACTTGGCACTGTCGTACGCGCGTCAAGCAGGTCCCATCACTTGCTCGTGGAAGTTGTAGCTGCTCAGCACTCCTACGACGTTCCAGAGACCATCTGAATGATCGTACCGTAGCTATCAAGACACCACCTCATCCATTACTAGAAGCATCCCCAACGTCATCAAGAGAGGGTCCTGCTCTCTCGCAGCGAACTCGCCCCTCCAATCGTACTACTCTTACAGCGTAGACCGGCGCACTGCCCAACGTGCCGCCCGAAGCACCACTGACGCACCACCCAACTCTCCTTACCACCCCCTCTTCCACTCTCCTGACCACTCTGCACCCCGCCCGCTTCCCCAGCGCTCACCTCGTCCCCACCCCTACTCCTCCGCACTCTCCCCCTCCCCCCCATCCGCGGCCACGACCTTCTTCTTCCTCGGCCCCTTCGGTATCCCCGCATCACGCCTCTTGGCCAAATTCTTGCTCCCCGGCGGCCTCCCCTTGCGCGCCTGTGGGCCCCCACCCCCACCACTTTCACTGCGCGCCGAAACCACACTCTCATCGCGCAGCTCCATAATCCGCTTACTGACGTTGGCGAACCTTCCAGCGCTCTGCTGCACCAGTGACGGCAGCTGCGGCGGCGTGGCAGCGGGATCAGGCGTCATGCTCGCGGGCGTGCCGGCGTTGCCGACGCCGTCCGCGGCCTTCATCCGCTTGCGCGTGGGCGGCTGGTCGGCGCTGACCTCGTACCGGTTCGGCTGGCGCGACTGCCGCTTCTCGAGGTGCTCCTCGCCGAAGCGCCAGCCGGGCACCGTGTTGGTGGACTCCACCCCGGAGCGATTGCGGCGCGGCTTGCGCAGCTCCCGCCCGGCGTCATCGCGCTCGACGCGCTGGGCCGCGGGGTCCTGGAAGCCGACGCGGCGGGCGTCGTACTGGTAGTCGTACAGGTCCGCCTCCTTCCTGTCCTCGAAGACCTGCGAGTCGACGGGCACGCGGCCGCCCTTGGCCGGCTTGCGCGGGATCTTGGCGTGGTAGGCGGTGACCTCGTCGTCATCCACCCACTCCAACTGCAGCTTCGCGAGGGCCTTCTGGGCATTGGCGGCGATGGCGTACAGCGACGCCGTCGAGCGGGTCGCCGGGTCGAACTTCGTGAGCGAGGCCAGCACGGCGTCGGTGTTGAGGGCCGGGTACACTCTACGCAGCAGGTTGTCAACGGGGTCGCCGGCGCCCGTCGCGCTCTCCGGCGTCGGAGAGGAGCCTTCGAAGGTGGGCAGGTAGATGTCGGGCAGATCCTCCTCCTCGATGATGTCCTCCCACGGCTCGAGCATGCGTGGCTTGGGCTTCGGCGCCCGCGACTGCGACTTGCTGCCCGTGCCGTTCGTCTCGAGCAGTCCACTCCCAAGGCTCTGCTGACTCTTGCGCCCACGCCGCATCTTCGGTCGCTCGGTCTTCTTCGCAGCTACGTCCCTCAGACGAGCCTTCTCGCGAGCAGCCGTGTCGCGTCCAAGCTTGGCTTCCGCTGCTGAGCGGCGCTTCATTTCAACGTACTGGGCCGCCGAGCTCATCTGCTTCCAAGCAGTGGTCGTGTCCGGCTTCGCGATGAGCGCCTCGCGCTCGTGTTTCAGGAGGCGGCCCCACTTGCCACCGCCGCGATAGTACCACCTGAGTAACGGGAACTTGTCGGGCCCCTCAGGCTTCTTCAAAAGGTCAGTGACGGCTGGGGTCTCGGGATCCTCAGTGTCACTCTGAAGCGCCAGCCACTCACTCACTCCGAAGCCGCGCGCGGAGACCCTGTGATGCTCGCCTGGCGGCGGCAGTCCACGAACCCAGCGCCCTCTGCCTTCGTGACGGAAGGCGTGATGAGGGTGAGCCTCCACAAAATCCGAGTTGTAGACGCCCTCCTTATCGAAGTCTGTGATCATACTGTTGTGGTCGTCATCCTCACTCTCGTCGTCACTCTCGGCTTCACGCGCTGGGGCCTTCACTTTGCCCGAAGCCTGCCCACGTGCGAAACGGCCTTGGCCGCGGTGATGGAACTTCTCCAGCCTGTGTGAAAGCGTGTACTCCTTACTGAACAGCTTGGTCGAGTCTTCCGGCTCCTGCTCCTTGCCTTCACTCTCGCTCGCAGGCGCCGTTGACTTGGTGCTCGGCCTCGTGCCGCGCTTGTAGCGTCCATTGCCGCTGTGGTGGAAGTGTTCGTCGGGATGGGACACGGTGTATGCTTTGCTGTACGTGGGATCGAGCTTGCGGCGCTCGGACACTGCCGGAGTGGGCTCGGCGGGGGCCGTGGGAGAGGCCTTGGCCACAGCGAACTTGCGCACGTAGCGCGCGTTGCCACGGTGAACCCATTGGACCTCCGGGTGCGACATTGCCCAAGCCTTGCTCACTGTGGCGTTGTTGCTCTCGTCTTCGACGTCATCGTCCTCGGGACTCTCCTCGGCATCTTCCTCACCAGTCTCCGGCGCGGCTGGTGGGCTCGAGGCTTCCTCGACTTCTTCGTCCTCCCCGACCTCCTCGTCATCCGTGACCCAGATGCTGCGGCGATGATTGCCTGGATCTGGGCCGGTCCTATACCACCCGTTGCCCTTGTGATGGAACTCCTGACCCGGATACTTGCTGAGATCCTCCTTATGTATCGAGACATTCGGGTCGAGGTCGTAGTTCTTTCGGCGCGGCGCTTGCGATGGGATGCGCCCCGAGCCTCGCGAGACGTGCTCCGTGACGGCAGCCTTGCCTTTGCCTTTGCCTGCGACGCCTGGACGCGGGCCCTTCTTCCACCACCCGTTGCCGGCATGGTGGAACTCCTGCTCGGGATGCGCGCCAACGTGGTCTTTGTCGTACGTGTCCTTGCGATAGCGGCCCATCTCGTCGTCGTCGTCTTCTTCTTCCGAGCTGCTTGTCTCGGCTGTGTTTGAGTGAGCGTGCGAATGCGTGCGGCCACTCGCGGCATTCTCGATGCTTGGCATAAGCTTGGCGCGGCGGGCGATCCGGGAGGAGCGGGACTCATTCACGGGCGTTTCGGCCTTGGGCTCGATATTGCGGCGACGCTTTTCATGTTGGGGCTGCACGGTGAGGGCATCCGTGAGGGAGTCGCGCGGGTTGCGCTTCCTCCTCGGTGTTGCGGCCGGTGCGTCTGGCGGCGGCGCACTCTGCTCCGTCATGCGTCTTGTGTCCGTAGACTTCCCGCGGGTCGACCGCACTGGAGGTGGCATATCGACATGATCGACCTGCTCCATCTTGATGCGCGTGGGATCGGGCTCGACCGTGCTTCGGCTGTGCCTGATCGGGTGTCAGCATCACGGATGTCAAGAGCGGCTACGAGAGCGGCTCACCTTGACCGCCGCTGTGGCACGGCGACAGTATCCCGCTTGACCTCGACGGCAGGCAGGTAGCGACCTTGGCCACGGTGCAACCATTCGATCTTTGGGTGGCGCCGCATGTGCTCCTTGGAGAAGGTGCCACGCGCGTTGCGACCATCAGCGTCGACGGCTTCGTCCTTGATATTGCGGCCACTGGCACTGCTAGGCCGGGACGGGTTGTCCTCGTTGTTGGCGATCAATGCCAGTTGCTCCGGTCGCACCTTGATGAGCAGCATGCGACGATCAACGACGCGAGCAGATCTCTGATCCATGGGAACACCGTCGCTCCACAAATTAGCAGTCCTGGGCTTGGATTCCACTCGCCTGCCAATGGCAGTCCGACTGCCCTTGCGAGGCTCCGCTGCCGACGCTGAGCCAACGCGTATGGCGGAGGAGGAGGATGTGGAACGAGAGTTGGAGCTGGGACTCGTAGGGCGTGGCGTCTCGTCTGTGTTACTATATCGTCGTCTCTCAGGACCGTGACTGCTGCTTCGGGTCTCCATTGTCGATGGCAACGTCGACGACGTTGTTGCAACCGATGGCAAAGTGCGTGAAGTGTCAAATTAGAGCGCTGGCCATGCCTTCCTGAGATGCACGGACGGGAGTGGAAGGCGCGCCGGGATTCCACCGCTCCGGCACGCAGCGAATTTGTCCAATCATCGACGATGGCGACACTGCTAAGACACCAGCAGGTCGACGGAGTCATCTATTCATCAATGGAGGGCCAGAGTTACCAATCCTTGGGCAGTCCGATACCGTACGGCGTGCCATCGCTGAGAAGCAAGCGCAGAGCCAGGAAGCTCACCGTACGCTATTGAGAGCCAGCAGGCCGGCTTTACTCGCCCGCGGGAGAAATTACAGCACACGAGAGGCGGTAGACACGACATGGCGTTCCATTGGAGAGAGTGAAGACGGACCGACCTTCTATAATGAGAATTGTTGGATACCAAGAAGTCGTCGCGTCGTCCGAACATCACAAATCACCGTCTCGCGGCGGTCAGAAACGGCCACAAACCATGTCCGCAAAGCCATCGATATGCAACTAACGACCGTCGAATATTGTCAAGCGCACTGCATTATCAGCGTGCAATTTAAGGCAGCATCAAGTGTTGGTGCCGATGCGCTGGACGAAGGACGGACGAGCACCACACCTCGATCACGGGAGTAGGCGCTGGCGAACCCGTTCAACGCCGTCTCACAAGCCGTCAGAACGGCGGTCTTCGTTCGTCTAAGATCCGACACGGCCCCAGCATCCCCGCGAAGTCACCAAAGTCACCTCTCGCCTGCGAAGCGTTGGTACAGCAAAGGCGCGACCCACTTCAGCGTCCAAGACCGCAAACCAACCGACCTTACCAGATCCACCGAAGCGCACATCCTAGACGGCCGACACTCTGTAAAAGTCCATACATCACCGGCGCACTCCCAAGAACAGAGCCAGAACGAGGGGACGCTGCCGTACCATCTGGCAAGCCAGACAGCTTGTCTCCCAGCGCTCGAAGCGTCGCTCGGTTCAGCCCTCACAGCATCCAACGCAATCCTGGGCCTCAGGAACTGGTCGCCCTCGATTAAGAGACGGCATCGCTGTCCTGCGCGTGTCGTCAAAGAGGTCAAAGAGGCATCACGCTCACGCGGAGCCGTGGCTGCATACGCGCATCAGCTGCACGGGGCCGTGGTCAAGTCGCCGGCGATACATGTTGCCGAAGTCGGGACAACGAGGAGAAAGCTTCACCATCTCCTTCTGCACTGGCACATCATCAGCGCCGTTCAGCAATCCTCGGCCTCCCACCCAATCGCGGGCCAGGGTGCGCGGTCCGCCAGCGTCGGGAAAAAGGCGCACGTCCGGTGGACTTCCTCGCCAGTGGGTCTCAAGAAAGGGCCTTCCAGCACCCACCATGCTTTCCGGTGCCGCGGACCAGCCATCATGCTCCAGTCTGCCCCCGGTGAGCGCCGGATGGCATCAAGCGCGGCTTTCAAGAATGCACGCGCAGCCGTTCCTCGATCTCCTCGTCGAAAGCGCCAACCACTTCGTGACGTCGACGTAAGACCTATACGAATGACAATGGACAACTCTGAGCCGGTTCAACGTACCTGATGACGATCCCGTGGCCCCTTGCCGATGCATGTCGATATCACAGAGTAGACGTCCTCCGCCGATGGGTTGCTCGCTGATCATACAGCAGCGTGCTGGCGGCGAGCAGAGCATGTCGATTCTAGCCTTGATGCCGAGGAAGGTAGTGGCTTCAGGCGCACCGGGGTGTACCTTTTACACATCTGTGAAGGGTCGCCGGATCGTGGGTACCTGTCAGCCTCTCGTAGCACTGGTCCGCCGGCACCAAATCAGTATACGTCGTTCGCCGACCCATCCTTGCCGGCGCGCCGGAGTCCATTCCACAGACTACGAGGCGATGATCTACCAGCCAGGTCGGCTCTGGTCCTGGGAGGACGCTGGCGCGGGAGATCGCTGGCGCTCTCAAGCACGCTGGGGTAACATTCGGGCGGGGTGTCTGGGCGCGATGCGGGAGGACCGTCTGCTCCTGCTCCTGCTTTTGGGTGCACGGTCGTGGCGACGGCGCTTTCAGAGGCCGGCCAGTCGGACTTGGAGGTATGGTATAAGCGGTGCCCGGATTGCGCCCTTGTCGCGGATCTGAGCCAGCCATAGAGAGTATCACCCGGCAGTGCCACCGGAAACCGATGGAAATCACGCTATCTCGTTCTCATCGTCTCCGGCACTCCGAAATGCGTTGAAGCGCTCGTAGGGAGTCATAATACATGGCTATTCGAAGACAGCGTATTTCGCTGGCGGTGAGTCCAATTCCCCTTGTCCATTTGGGCGTAGAAGGCCATTATCACGAGCGAAGTACTGGGCCGCGTGATTGCTCCGCCCAAGGTGGGTCGTGCAAGTGTAATTATTGTGCTCCGTATCGTACATGTGCATGTGACGAGACGAGATGGAAGGATGCAGGAGATTTGTGGTCGGTGGAGGTGGAGCTTGGGGCAGCTGCTGATCCGACCATCGCGGTTGCCCTGCTTCGCGGATGGTAGCTCCAGAACGAACTGACTGCCGCAAACATCAACCTTCGCAGCCCTCAGTCTGAATCGACGGATCCTCAGGAGCTGTCCAGCTACACCGCGATCGCGGCAACACTTCGGAATTCACACCACTCCGCTGAAACCGCCATCATGGCAAGCAACCGCAACACCGACGACCTCCTCGCCGAGCTCGACAGTCTAGGCCTGGGCTCCGACTCCACCACTCCCTCCCAACCGGACCCCGCCACCAAACCCCTTCCCTCTGCCCCCGCACCCTCCGCACCCTCCGCTCCGGCAGCCGACGACGACGACGATGACGTCCTCCGCGACCTGCAAGCCCAGCTCGCCTCCAAACCGCCCGGCCCCGCCTCCTCCCGCCCGGGCACGCCCCGGCTCAGCTCCAGCACGACTTCGGCGGGGACGTCCAAGCGCGCGGAGCACACCCCCGCGTCGTCGGGACCGAACAGCCAGCGCACGAGCGAGGAGCGGTTGCGGAGTGCAGCTGCGCCGGCGAGGACAAGCGGGGAGGGCCGGGCGTATCATCGGGGATACACGCCGGAGCCGTATCGGCGGGAGGAGCAGGAGGTGAGGCGGGAGCCGGTGGCGGCAGTGACGCAGAATGATGGGGCTGGGGCAGCAGCAGGTGGAGGGGGCGGGGGATGGTGGGGCGGTTTCGGCGGCCTCCTGTCCACTGCCACGGCCGCGGTGAAGCAGGCGGAGAGCTTAGCGAAGGAGATCAGCGGGAATGAAGAGGCGCAGCGCTGGGCGACGCAGGTGCGGGGGAATCTAAGCCATCTGCAATCCTTCGGTTCGTCCGACCTATCCACCCGTCCCCCACCCATCTGGCCCCACGCAGAATCAAGTGCGCTAACAATCGTGGATGTGCAGGCACCGACCTCCGCACCCTCACCCTCCCCACCTTCACGGCCCTGATCTCCCACCTCGCCCCGCCCATCTCCGCGCACGAGCGCCTCGCAATCCACACCGCGCACGCCCTCGCGCGCTACCCCTCCCTCGACCCCCTGATCTACTCCACCTTCGCCCGCATCATGTCGCAGGTCGAGGGCGGCGAGCTGGTTGTCCTCTCGCGCTCCGCCGAAGACACGGGCCGACGGAACCGCGCCTCGAGCGAAGCGGCGGGCTACCGCGGCGGCGGGCCTCTGAGAGGTGGGGGGGCGGGAGCAGGAGGAGGGGCGTGGACCGAGGGGCCGTGGTGGCGGGACGCGAGCGCGCGGGGGAGGTCCCTGGGCAGTGTGCGCGGACTGAGGGAGGGCACACGGCTCGCGCGTGCGAGCGCGGAGGGTTACGCGAGGGAGTTCTTCGAGGCGCGCGGGGGCGTGGAGGCCGCGGCGCGCCAGGCGAGCGAGGCGCTGGAGGGCGGGGATGCCGCTAGGGGGAGGAGCTCGGATATCTTCCTCGCGGTCCAGGCCGTGCGGTACACACCCGACGCGGACTTGTTCGCGGCGGACGACGCGGGGGCACAAGGCGAGGGCACGAGTGCCGGGGAGGAGAAGGAGGGCAGGGACGACGAGCAAGTGGCCTTTGCGATCTACCTGCACGACCCCCTGCACAGCCTCGCCTTCTCCGCCCTCTCGCAGGCCTTCCCGGCGACGTGGGCGCAGTGGCTCGACGCCGACGACACGGACGGCGAGGAGGGTCTGCCGGAGAGCATCCGCGCCCTGCTCGCGACTGGGGGCGTGGACCCGCGGGAGTGGGTGGCGGAGTGGATGGAGGAGGTGCTGGGCACGGCGGTGGGGATCGTGGCGCAGCGGTACGTGGCGAGGCGGATGGGGGTCGGGGAAGCGGTGGGCGGTGGGGCAGGGGCCGGAGAGTTGGGGGGGGTGCGGAGACGGGTGGAGGAGGAGGGGGTAGGGGGGGAGGCGGCGAGGGCGATATGAGAGAAGGCGGGCCAAAGATGCGAGGCAGGGGCGCAGGGAGTGGAGTCCAGAGGGCGAGGAGCCGAGCACTGGTCCGCGGGCTGGCTTGGAACGGCGGACGGGCAGGCGGGGTGGGTGGCTATCATGACTGTACGATGCGGAACGACTGCACGCGAAGCGTCCACGGCAGAACACGAGCGAAGCTCCGCGAACACACCCTGCGTCCGTCGATGGCAGCAGCTGCCCTGGGTTCGAGTCTTGTCCCTCGCATTCCGAAGTCTAGGCCACGGTGCCCCTGACGTCCGCTTGTCACACACCGACAGACGTGTTACTCGCTCATGGCCGCCAAGCAGACAGCATTGCCAAGCACGAACCGCGGCGGGTCAATCTCTCAGGGACCAGCTGCAGGGTCCTCCAGGGTGTGGCCCACTTTGCACGTGTGAGAGGGAGCTTGGCCGAGCTTGTCTGGATTGGTCGGTCGTGCCGTCTGTGGGGCGTGCCGGAAGCAAGTTCTTGTGCCGTGCTGCAGCGGTACATCATCGTCGACGGCGCGAGAGGCTCTGGCTTATATAGTTGTGCGGGCTGCTGCTGCCTCTCGCAGCCTCGATTCCATGTATCTCGCAACATGCTCTCCATCAATGTCGTTCATCACGTGGATGAGCGGCGCGGCGATGAGGTCGGGCTAGGGGCTCGTCGCCTGCTCCCCACCGGCAATGGCAAGCTCCGCACTAGGGCTGATACGTACTGGAGTAGTAGGGCGAGAGGGAGTCGAACGTGACATTATTACCTTATTGATCGTGGGCCTTCTAGCACACACTGTGGCAAGTAACAACAGTCGTCTTCTCCACTTCTCCATCCCCCCCCGCACATCCAGCGTTACTCGCGATCACATCCTTTCATCTCCTTGGACAGCGAAAGACGCCACACACGCCACACACACAGGCACAGGCACAACACACATCTGACTGCAGCGACACACGGCCGCCACTACGGTACCACCGCACCGCACCCACACAGCCACGCGCCACCGCCACTCCGCCGTGCCTCCCCCTCCCCCACGCTGGAGCTCAAGGAGGGCGCGTGGAGCCCGGGCAGCAGCTCCTCCAATGCCTCCTTCTCCGCCCCTCCCTCGCACCTGCCCCGCCGCCGCAGCTCCTCCTCGCCCCGCACGATGAGACGCGGCCTTCCCCGCCTCCGCCTCCGCGACCTCAACCCGCTGCGCTTGCTCAACCGCTCGCGCTTTGCCTACCAGCGCCTCCCCAACAGCCACTCCCCCTTCGCCCTCGACTACTCCCCGCAATGGCCCGTCCGCGAGCGATGGCGCAACCGCATCCCGCGGCTCTCGACGGTGAAGCTGGTCGCGATGGCCCTAGCGGCGGTGCTTATGCTGGGGATCCTGGGCGGCGGCGTGCGGCACCAGGTGAGGAAGCACCGGCACAATGAGAAGCCGGGCGACGGGGCCCCGCCCTTCTACTGGCTCAACTACCACCGCCTGAACGGGTACTACAACGGCGTGCGCACGCTCGTTCCCGCGGCGCAGTACGAGCCGGAGAACGGGTACAACCGCTCGCTGCCCCTCACGCAGTCGCAGAACTTCACCGCCCTGCCCCGGGAACCACCACTGAAACCCGTGCGCTACTCCCCGTACCCGGACTTCGCATCCCCGGAGTACCTGCGCGAGCACGAGGCGGTACACATGTGCCATCTGGACGTGGAGGAGAGGATCCCGGCGCCGGAGGTGTATGCGTACCCGGGCGTGCCGCAGCACATGCCGCAGCCCCTGTTTGGCTCGCACGCGGAGTTGGGGCTGGAGGAGGATGTCTGCTTCGAGCGGTTCGGCAGGTTCGGGCCATATGGGTACGGGTATAACTCGAGTGACGGCGGGCTCGGGCTGGGGAACAAGAGCGAGAGGGCGGGGAGCGAGGAGGTGTTCAAGCAGGTCGGGTATGTGGATTACCGGGCCGTGGACTGGGGTGCGGCGCAGCGGCGGTGCCACGACAAGAACCGGCGCCGGTTCGAAGGGACGGAGGAGGGAGGGAAGAAGAAGCTCCCGCGGCAGGCCTACGTCCTCCGCACCTGGACGGGGTACGAGTACACCCCCTCCCAGATCCTCACCCTCCGCGCCATGATCACGGAACTCAGCCTCCAGTCCGGCGGCGAATACGACGTCCACTTCCTCGTGCACGTCAAGAACAACTCCCTCCCCATCTGGGCTTCGCCAGCTCTCCACAACGCGACCCTCCACGCCGCCCTCCCCGCCGAGTTCCACGGCCTCGCGACACTCTGGTCCGAGGCGCAGATGCGCCTCTACTACCCCCCGCCCTTCCCACCCAACGCCGTGCACATGGCGGGGAGCAGCCTGCACGGCGTCTACCGCTCCGCGCACTTCGCGCTGCAGTGGTTCGCGCAGCAGCACCCGGAGTACGAGTTCGTGTGGAACTGGGAGATGGACGTCCGGTTCACGGGGCACTACTGGGCCTTCCACTCGCGCGTCGGGGAGTGGGCGCGCAGGCAGCCGCGGAAGGGCCTGTGGGAGCGCGGCGCGCGGTTCTGGGTCCCGCGCGTGCACGGCGATTACGCCAATTTCACCGCGTTCGTCGAGCGGCAGACGGCGGAGGTGGATGCGCCGGCCAACGACGCGCGGCGCTCCGGGCCCGTGCCGGTCTGGGGCCCCGTGCAGCCTTCTCCCCCGTCCTCCGGGCCCCTGACGCCCTCGCCCGCGCTCCTCAACGCGACGATCCCGCCGCACTCCTACGAGCAAGACAACTACACCTGGGGCGCCGCCGAGCCCGCGGACCTCATCGTATTCAACCCGCTCTTCGACCCCTCGCGCACGAACTGGGTCTTCCGCGACGACGTCACGGGGTACGCCCTCCCACCGCACTCCCCGCCACCCCCGCGCCGCGCGGCCATCATCACCGTGGCCCGCTTCTCCCGCCGCCTGCTGGCGACCATGCACGAGGAGGTGTGGGAGAACAAGCACACGATGTTCCCCGAGATGTTCCCCGCGTCGGTGTGCCTGCACCATGGGTTGAAGGCGGTGTATGCGCCGCATCCCGTGTATTTCGACCGGGACTGGGATCCGGGGTACCTGGACCAAGTCCTGAATCGGCCGGG